>JAMZAV010002889.1:0-125160 GCA_024449915.1 Sweltsa coloradensis
ACCAAAATTAAAAACCAAAAAATCACGTCGGGGCCCCAAAAAATTTTACGAAACAAAAACCCCCTTTTAAATTTCTATAACTAAAATGAACTGGAAAATTTTTTTAATATGAATATTGATACAAAATTTACTTTATTAAAGGGAAAAAAAGTTTAAAAATTTTAGTTTGATCAAGTTGCTCGTAACTAGGCCTTTTGGAAACACAAAAAAAAACAAGCGCAAAATGCCTTTTGAAATATAATGAAGCCCACTGCCATCTATTTTTTAATTACATTTCAACAACTAGTGGGAATTTAAAGGGTTCGATGGTTTTTTGAAATTGTTTATTTTTGTTTAGAAGTCGTAAAGGGGTTTTTTTATTAATTTATGTAAACATTAAAAAAGGTCCGACCGAGATCGAGATTTTCCCGCGCACGCACACGTTGATCCGCGTCCCTGCGTGATAAACTCCCCCATCAAGAACCAGCGACTTTCAGTCCAACAGTTGATCCGCGTTCCTGCTGATCAACCCCCCCCATCAAGAACCAGCGACTTTTAGTCACACACGTTTACCCTCTCCTGCGTGATCAACTCCCCCCATCAAAAAACCAGCGATAGTTCATCACACATAGTTGGTCGCGTCCCTGCGTGATCAACCCCCCCATTAAGAACCAGCGACTATTTCCCCGTCATCCACAGTACCCGCGCCCTTTGTGATCATCTTTCCCCCCCCCCCCACTTCAAAAACTCGGGGGGGACAAATAAATTAAATAAAAGTGCTACGGGAAGTTATCAAAAGGATTATGTAAAAAAGAGGATAAAATAAATTTGGGATAAAAAAAGGTTTTTTTTGTGAGTAACAAAAATTTAAAAAATGAAATTTTGGGGGAGGGGGTTTTATCAAAGGGGTTTTAAATTTTATGGTAAATTTTTGGCGCCAATAGAGGATTTTTTTTTACTTTGTATTGTTTTTTTTTTTATTATCGCTACATTAATTGTAGAAAAATCTTTTCAAATTTTTTTGACTTGTAGCTAGGCCCGAGTATCCTCATCACTAGGCCTATAAGCTAAAATTTTTTTGAATCTATAATTTAAATAAATGCAGCCCGAGGCAGTTGATGGGGGGATCCAGAGAGCAGTGAAATTCCCCCAAGAAATGGGATTTAAATTTGTTTTTTTTTTTTTTTTTGTGTCATTAATTTAATTACTTTTTTATTTTTTGTTAATTTTTTTTTTTAAATTAGATTTCGCCTTTATTTTATTAGTAGTATTCCCCAAACAAAGTATTAGATCTCAACTACTCAACCGGTAGGAGTAGTGAACGTGATAATGTTCATACCCAAAAAGTCTTAAGGTTTTGACCGATTTAGCTGAAAAAATTTTTAAAAATAGGAGAGAATGTTTACTTTTTGATTTATTGTACTGATCCGACGTCTAATTAAAAAAAAAGCTTTGGATGGCTTTAAACAATGTGTTGACGCAATGTGTTTTCTGCCCAGTGCCTGAATGTCAAAGCAAAGAAATTCAAGAAAGCAAGGGTAACTATGGGGGAGAAAACTGTGAGTTTTCTTAAAAAAGGAGCATGGGAAAACAAAACCACGGGGCTTTTGTGGAAAAAAACCCTTCCAGGGGGATGAAAGTCCCACAGGGGGAAAAAAAGCAAACCCTCTGTTACCGAGTGCAATTGAGGGGAAGCTACCCCAAAAGGGCAAGGGGGGGGCCCAAAAAAATAAAAACCCTGGGCCCCCCTTGCAGGTTTGAACCCATGGAGAAAAAGGCCCACCCCACGACATCCGGGGGAAAAACCATTAGGGGGCCTGGAAATACATCCTGTCGGGGGAAAACCATACCAAAACCAAACCAAAAACCCAAAGTACAAACAAAATGCACCCTCGGCCCGCCGGCTGGGGAGCGAAACCCCGGGAAAGGGGGCCCGCTCGCCCGACCCCCCGGGACACCCGGGGGGCGCCGCCCAAGCAAAAGTGCTCGGACAAAGTTTGGGGGAAGGGGGGTTAGTAAAATACCCCTTCGAGGCCCAAATTTCGATTTCTTTTAAAATGGGTTTTTTACCAGCGGACAAAAACTATCACGAAAATTTTGGGTCGGGGCATGGTATGTTCCAGGGCAAAAGGGAGGTGAAAAGAGATGCAGGGGGGGTTTATGGAGCGTCCAGGGGTCGCTTCGCACGCAGAACATTGTGGGGGACGTCAGTTAAATATAAATGCTCGGAGTGTACGCGAATCTTGACCCCAGGCGGGCTTAGAAAGCACTTCAACAAGGCGACCACGCGGGGGCCCGGGGGAAGCGGGGAAGTGCCTGAGGGGGCACCTGTCGCCCCAAAGATCCGGGGAACCCCAAAAAGGGCCCCAAAAAACCCCCCGGACCTAACTCCTGGTCACGGGAAAGATCCAAGTTGAAACCGCTTGTCAATAAAAATTTAGGCAAGCGGAACATCAACAAGCTTTTTTGAAGAGATATGGGGGCAGAACTAACAAAAAAAAATAAGCGAAAAAAGGGAGGGGTTCGGTTTAACCTGCCTCCCAAAAGGGGGGAAATTGAGTTTACTGCTTTTCCACCTTAAAAGAAAGGGACACTCAACGTCAGAGTAGGTCTCCTCCGAAAAAAAATTTTTCCCCACCTCGGAGGACGAGCCCACGGATTCGGACGGCGAGTAAGGGGGTTATGGGAGTCGGACTTAGAGGACTCAGCCGCCTCGGAAAAAGGACAAGACCCAAAAAAACCCCAACAATTTAATTTGAAAAAAAAATCATCAGTTTTGAAGGGGGCCCCAAAAAGTGTATTGAGAGGGACTCGAGGGCGAGCACTCTGGGGGAAAAACCCTGAACAGTCCCTTCGTCCCCCAAGGGACCCCCCCCTTGGAAACGGCGAACTCGAACGAAAGGGAAAGGAGCTAGCACTAGAGGGTAAAAACCCTGATAGAGAAACGGCCCCTACCCCAAAAAAAACGTCGTGAGCGCAAATGAACATCCAAACCCCGGCCGAAAGTGACAGTTCGTCAAGTTTGACCAGGAAGCAGCACAAAAATGCGCTCCCAAACGGACAGGCTTGACAACCCCCACAGCGAGACTACGATCTTTTCAATAAACCTCAGACTTTTATTTCTAAAACCTCCTATCCCACCCGGTTTCCCCCAGTAATTTGGGGAAAGCAAAAAGCGACCCCAACCGAAAAGGTCCCAAACCCCCAACCCAAGCCCGGTAGGTCGAGCTCTAAACACGATTTAAAAACCCCGAGGGGCCAATCAAAAACAAGGAGTTTGAAAGCAGGACCCTAGACGCCGGGAGCGGGGAGCTTTTTCAAAGATCTGGGACCTTTACCTACAAAGCCCCTGACTGAAGACCTCCAACCATTAAAAGAAAAGGCCCGGAAGGGCCTTTGTTAAACGGTTCCCCCCGACGCCTTAGGGAAGTCGCCCACTCATAACGGGGAACGAAACAGACCAACTCCCAGGGGAAAGACCACAAGGCGAATAAGCGCAGGGAAAGGAAAAAAGGAGGTAAGGGAAGAAACGCAAAAAAAAAAAAGGGGGGTTTGAAAGGGGCCGGTTAAACCAGGGTCGAGCGCAAACCACGGAGTATCAACACCCAAACTGTAAAAAAGCCCCCCTTAAAACCCTCGCCAGCCATATCATCGGCAACCAGACGGTTCAGCTCACGGAGGTAAGGTAATCCCCCGGGGGGACAAAGTCAAAGATCTCTATTCGAGTTTTTGGGGGGGGGGTGGGGATACGTTAGTGAGGGAGCAAAAAGTATTTTTTAAAAGGGACCCGGAGATCGAGGGCGTGAGATCGCCCCATATCTCCCGAAGGGGAATGTTCGATCGCTTTTCCACGACACAAACGGAAAAAGCGCACCTAGCCCCGGACATGCTAAAACCGGCCCCCAAACTTGGGAACCCCCAGTGCCGGGGGAAGGGTCTTTACAAGATATTAAACCCTCAGGGACATCCTGGGGTTCATCCTACGTGCTGGAAAATAAATCTTTCCCACCCTGACCCCGAAGCCTGAAAAAAGCCCTGGACCAAGCAAAAAAAATGGCCCCCTATAACTAGGGGGTTTCGCTGTAGGGCGATTTACTCTGGTATCCCCGATGGGGAAAACTGCAAACCCGATATATTCCTTTCAAGAAAAAGAGGTTTAACCTTTGGCAATGGTGTTATCGAAAATATAGCACTCCTGGCCCAGCGTCATGAGTACCCCGAAAAAGGAAAAGGGGAGTACGTTTACCCAAAACCCGAAATTTCCAAAAGCATTGGGACACCTTTCCCTCACTGGGCTATAGGGGGGGTTGCACTAGAGACCAGGGTTTGGGCGTCAATACTACCCAGCAATATCTGGGAATTACGAGGGAAATTTAAAAACACCCTTTAAAATGGGGAGAAAAACAGTGAAATCGCGATAAAAAGGGGTGTAAAAGCTGGGAAAACCCGCTAAGCCCCTTGATATTCAACTGTATTGGACTCGATCCTAGCGGCCTTTAAAAACCCGGGGAGTCGGTGTCAAAAATCCCGAGGAAGGAAATCTCTTGTGGCTTCCCCAGCCGACCCGGGGCTCACGGCCGGACGCGGACGGAGCACCCGAGAAATTTACAGCGGCTCGCCCTTTTCCTGAGGATTTGGTAGACATGGTGTTGCTAAATGCAAAGTGCCCCAAAATCATCGCGGGGGAGGGGGAACATGGTAGGTCGGTCGGGCCAGAAAATAATCCTGAAAGAAAATGTAGTAGAGCAACAAAAAGGAGCCCAAAGGGAAATTTAAAACCTGGGAAAAGGGCGGGAACCCTTGGGGGGGATTAGAGGGGTGGGAATGCAAAAAGGGCCCATCACGAGGCAATAAAGAGTTTGGGAGAAAGAAAAACTAAAGAACTGTCAAAATTTAAAACAAGGAAAACAGTACATGGAACCACATTTTTGAAACTCACTGACCATGGGCCAAGAGCCATAGCCCCTTAGAGGGGGCTGAAGATGTTTTTGGGGAAAACGCAAATTAAACGTATCCTACATTTGCCCGATTCTACCCCCAACGGTCTTTTTAGGGTGAAGGTAAAAGATGGGGGTCGGGGTTTACACGAACTAGCTAGGATGGTTGAGCGGGGCCAAAACTCAAGTGCTTTTAGCGAAAACTATGCCATAAAGATAAGAAGGGTCACAGCTTCTTAAAAAAATCAGGATTTTTCCCTTTGAGGGGACGCTCTCTCGCCCCCAAGCTACAAGTTCCGGGCCCAATAAAAAAACACAAAATTTGACACCCCTTAAAGGGAAACAAACCGTTTCCCAAAAGGGAAAGAATGGGAAAACATGCTGACCCATGGTAAGGGGGGGGGGAGTTTCCGGGGGGAAACAGAAATAGGAAATTTATTTTGGATCCGATGCAATGACCAAGGTTACTGGGTGATAATCCCCAAGGGATTAAGCACGCTCATGGGGGTTTGAACAGGGAAAACCACCCGAGTAACCACACCTTTCCCGGCCCCGCAAAGGATCCGAGTCACCTCCCCGTAGATGCGGGACATAAGGAAAAAGGGCCAAAAACTCGGGGCCACGCCCTTGGGGGGGTGTAACTCACAAAAAAAACGAATAATCAGTGACAAAACCCGGGCCCCAGAGTAAAATTTCCCCAGCAGGTTTTGGGCAAAGAAAATGTATGGTGGGTTTAAAAGGAAAGTCCGGGCTGACGGAATAAACCCTTTTAAAACCCGGGAAAACCTGGGTTTTCCAAACCCCCCAAACCCAAAAACGCTTATATCGTGGGAGTGACAGTGGGGTTTCAAAAATACAGAGGGAACAGAAAGGTTTTCAAAATTTAATGGGGACAAGCCCAAAACGATAGTAGATGAGTTTAAAGAGCGAAAAAAAGGGGCAGGGAAGTTGTCCTGGGTCCCCCGGGGTGTTCGGTGCCAGGGGTTTCCCTTTCCCCAAAGAAGACGCGGGGGGGTTAACGATGGGGGCCAAAAACCGGGGGGGAGAGGGCTCACCTAACGATGAACTTTCTCATGACTCCTTAGAGACATGCCCCCTTTTTTTCGATGGCTAAATGGGCGTCCCCAAACAAACATTTAAAAAAACTCCGCTCATAAAAAAATGAAGGAGTATTCGGAGGGATTTGAATCGAAAACCTTGTTCTCCATTTGTAAAAAAAGGGTGCCCCAAACACCCTCAAAGGGGAAAAAAACTCAAAAATTCCAAAAAGGGGAATTAAGGGTAGATTAAAAATAAGGCAAAAGGAAGCATCGCCGGCACGGGCCCCTACCTGCGGGAAGCGAGGAAGAATCGGGGAGCGATACTAGGTACCCTTTGTACCCAAATGCCCCGTTTTCTAATTAGTCCCTCTAGATGTAGTTAAGTTATCGTTAAGTTCCTGGTAATTAATATGGGTTTAAAAGAGGGCCATGTAATAGACCCCCCCATCATTCTTTTTTAAAAACTAGCTATAGTTTCAATATACCTTTAAGAAAGATGTATTTTTGATGTCAAAAAGACTTTGTAACTAAAAAATGAATATACATAAAGAAACCCATACTAGTATAAAATAAAAAAAAGATTTTTTAAAAAAATTAAAAATTTGAAAAAAATATGAAATAAAACAAATAAAGACTGAAAAATTTAAAAGAAAATGTAACATACTAGTATAAAACAAATAAAGACTTTGTAAAATTATGTAACATACTATGTAAAAGGGACAAAAACAATGAAACAAAAGAACCCAAAAAAGGGACTTTTTTAAAAACAGAATAAAAAAAAGCAAAAGAAAAAGTAAAAAAGGATAAGTACAAAAAGAAAAAATAAAGCCCTTTGTAAAAAATTTAAACAAAAGAAACCAATAAGTAAAAGTCCCAAAAGATCAAGTACAAAAGGATAAGTACAAAAAAAACACAGTACAAAAAAAAAACAAATTTCCCAAAAAAAAAACGAGTAAATGAAAAACAAAACAAAAAACCCCCCCAAAAGAAATAAAAAAAATTTGAAAAGACAAGAAAAAACACTAAAAAAGAAATGGGAAAAAAGGGAACAAATTATGAGCTGAAGCTCGGGGGGGTTCCTCAAGGAAGAAAAAAGGGTAATAAAAAAAAAAAAAAAATGCCCCCCTATCAAAGGGGTCACTAAAATCCATCTAAACCCCCTCGTGGTGTGGCCCTCAAGTGGGGGAAAATTTATTGCTGCTCCTAAAACCCGATAAGAGCAGCGGGGCGTTGTTTGCCCTTTTTAGCCTAAATGGCGGCAGGAAAACCCAAAGCCCGAAGGGGGGTACGGGGAAAACCCGGAAAACCGGTTCCCTCCTTGCACCAAAGAGCTACCCAAAATAAATTTAGATTCTTGAATAGATCGGGGAGAGCAAGGGGCCCTGGGCCCTTGCGTTCGATTGCGGGGGTGGGGGCCCAAGGGGTGGGGCCACAGTAGAAGGAAAGAGTTAAATAACAAGAAAGATGATAACAAGAGGGGGGGGGGTTTGGGGGGTTTGGCCCCCCCCCCCAAGCGAAATACACTCTAAAAAAAAAGGATCCGTACCCCAAGGGGCCAATACGAGAACAAATCTAGGCCCTCCAGGGGGCCTGCCTGGGACAAAACATGTGGGAAAGGGGGCCATTTTTGGGCCAAACCAAAAAAACCAAATTTCCCGGAAAGCTACCCCTCGACGGTATTTTGCGACATTTCGGATTGGGGAAACCCCGAATTCTTTAAAGTTTCTGAAAAACTATCCCAGCCTTTGTGGGAAAACTAATTTTTTAAACCCAATGGGAGAGCGCTAAGACGCGAGCGGGGGGGAAGGGAAAAGGGGTTTTGAAGGCAGTGGTCTTCGCCCATTTTTAGAAAAACAAAATAACCCCAGGGGACTGACAAGTGTCTCTGTAGACGTAAATTTCCCCAAGACCTTTTAAAAATGGGGTTTTTGGGAGATAGGGTCAGTTCTTGATTTTAATGCCATGCAATCTTATTTAAAATTTTGCATCAGCAAAAGAAGAACAAGGATTCTGGGGGGTCTGGGCCTACCCAACAAAGGGCCTACGGGGGTTCATGGGGTTTAGGGTTTATTTTAGCCTAGTCCCTGGGCCCCCTACATCTTTAAAGGGTTCATCAAAAAGGGGCCCTGGCCTTTTTTAAAAATTTTTTGCACAAAATTAGACCTGTCAAAAGTAGTGGGGCCTTATGAAAGTATCTGCTAATCTAGGCCTACAAAAGCCCGGAGCGATTCACCAACCTAAAATGGGGGACCAGAGAATTTAAAGCCTAGGCCCCGGGCCTTTAACCCTTTAAGGAAGTAGTAGGGCCTACATAAGAAAACACAAGGCAACCCTTTAAAAACCAAAAACCCCAAAAAAGCTAGGATAGGTTGGGTTTCAACGCTTTTACAACTCTGGGCCCCACCCCCAATGAACTGGGCCCCCTTACGCCAACTTGCGATCACTAGTTTTAAAAAAACGGGCCTAGAGACCCAATGTCGGGACCTAAACAGGGGAAAAAAACCATCGGCTTGATGGGCCCTTTAGGCAATTTTTAGGTCATATCAGATCTTGTAATGTAGGGGCTTTCTTTCAGGGGACTTAATTTAGGTTGGCCTATGGGGGGGAAAAAAACCCCAAAAGGGTAATCCGCGTTCCAAACCCACGTTGGAGGGGCTTTGTAAAAAAAACGGGGAAAAAGGGAATAAAAAAAGTGGGTGCCTATGTTTAGAGAACTTGAACAAAAAAACTATTTTTTTATTACAGATGCAATTTTTCAACAACGCTATGATTTTTAATGGTCGTGCGGCGGGCTTAAAAGGAAAAAATTTTAAAAATACTGTACTTTCAGCCCCGGGAAACCCTCCTAGCCCCTGCTGTAATAAAGAAAAACCTGGAAGATTTACTGATGTCTGAAGAGGTAAGATTTTATGTGGGGCAGGTGGGGGCGGGGGTAACCCCTAAATTGCAAGTGTGGTCAGTAAACCGGCTCTAGTGGCGTTTACGTCAAAACGGGTTTCTGCCGTAAAAAAAAAACCCCCATAGGCGGGTTTTAGAAGCCCATCGGGAAAAGCGCTGAAAGTCTCATGTTTTTACTTAGCATGGGCCTTTTATGATTTGCCATTATTCAGGCCACAAACAAGAAGTACAAAAAAAATTACGTCAAATAAATTTAAAAATAAATAATTTTTGGGAAGACCTTTAGGTCTGGGTCAGATTTTTTAAAATATCACCAATCTAAAACCGGTAGCATCCCAAAGGGCCCTACCCCGATATGATCAAAAAATAATGTAAAAAATTTTATTTGGGGCCCCCTAATGAAAAAAAGCCTAAGGATAAAATCTTTTAGGCGTTGGGGCCTATGATTTTAAAATCTTGGCCAGTAGCCTAAGACTATTTAAATTCAAAAAAGGTTTGGGGTTTATTATAAGAAGACTAAAATGAGTTAATTGAACTTAGTGAAAAAATTATTTCAAAAAACAAATCCCCCGGCACCCACATTCTCTCCCAAAACTCCCCTCGGCCATTTGAGTTTAAAAAATTTAAATTCGGGCCTTTTGCCTACGGGTGATATGGGTAGGATTTAGTTTTCTTTAAACTAGCTGGATTTTTAAAAAAAAAAAAAAATCAAACAATCAGGTTTTAAAATTTTTAAAAGAAAAAACAGGTTTTAGGCCTGGGCCCAAAAAAATTTTGTCATCCAGATTTTTTTTAAAAGTAGTAGGGCTATAGCCCCAAAATTTCAATAGGCTTGTTGGCGCAAGGGCGAGTGTCCCCCGGGCGACCAAAGGATTTCTAGCTGAAGGAGTAGAACTTCCCTAGGTAATGAGTGGAGGAGTGGACTTTTAAATTTTGGAGAGAGGGAAAAAAATATTTTTATATGGGGTTTGGGATAAAAACACGAGGGTTTTTTTGCCTTTAAGCGGGAGCATTACCAAAACCCTGGGGACGTGTTAGTCGGACTTTGTGAGAGGGTAGACGTGGGGCAATGGAGGGGAGCAGGCGAGAGACACGGCAGGGGGCCCCCCGGAAAAGGGCACTAAATGTTAAAACCCTTAGACTAAAAACGTACGGGGATTTAAGTTTTTATAATAAAATATAAAAAAAACCCACCCGTGAGTTTCCCCAAAGAGAGGGGCGAAAAGGGTTATGAGAGATTTAAACACGTAGTTTAACGTGGCGAGGGGGTTACACGCCCCACACTTAATGAATGCGCGGGGGAGGTTACTGCACTGCACACTGCACACATTTCCCAAAATTTTCTGCCGGGGCGATGGTAACGGGCAGTCGCAAAATTTCGGGGGGAGGGAAAGATTCTCAGTCAGCACTTTTTTTGTATAAAGATGCTTATGTGACACCTGTTGGGATTAGGTGAACTATGAGGAAGGGGAGAGAGGGGGAATTTAAATCGGCTTTAAAAAACCCGGCCCCCAAAAAAGAAGTGCCCCATTTTCAGGCAAAAGTGACGTAAAAGAAAAAGAAAAGAGAAAAAAGAGGTTGTTTAAAAAGCAAGATATTTCGGGACGAGAAAAGAGCAAATGAGATTTTAGCAAAATTTCCCTATGAAAAACCAAAAAAATACAAGAAAACCCGTACAAGAGGGGTGCGGCTTTTAGCAAAAGGGGGGGTGATGAGCGTGGACGGGTTCTTTGTATACGGCCCGATGAGGTGGTTTTAGAGGCGACCACGAACAAAAGCCCTCGCGACCCCCCCGGGTGCGATTTAGAGGCCCTATTGGGCCCAAATTGGGGAGTGCTTGAAGCTTAAGCACGAAAAAACCCCATTTTCCGATTTGGAGGGGCGGGTTGGGTTTCCCGGTTTCCCTTTTCCCCGCTGTATCTGAGTTTTGTAGGGTACTCGCGGGACCCAAAGGGTCCAGAATGGGTTGGCGGAGGTTTTCTCACGCGGGGCCAGCGTGAAGATGGCGAGCGTTGTCCGGGGTCCCAAGCGTTCGGGGCGGGCAAAATAATGGGGCACGGTTTAGAAAGTGACCTGGGGCTCAGTAGTCGGGTCCACAGCGGGTCTTGAGGCGTAGCACCCCAAAAAGGGGGGGCTGTTTAGAACACCCTTTTTATGCTTTAGAATAGAGTGGGATTCTTCATGCGTGGAGGAGTGTCAGAGATGAGACAGCGGAAAAAGAGACTTACTGATTTCACACCTGTTCCCAGGGTGCCGCCCCAAGTTTGGGTTTCCCTATGGGGATTTAAAATTTCCCTTGGATTTCACGGCTTGTAGAGAGTCAGAGATCGAGGTTTCAGACTTGGCGAGGGGAAATTTTTGCACTTCCCCGAATGGGACGAGCAGCACCCACGTAGTTTCGTCCACAATCAGAGTAGATTTGGGGTGGTAGACCCCCTACGCGAGATGAACCCATTTCCCTGGTGGCTAAGAAGGCCCCTGTGGAGGGCTCAGAAAACCCTTTCCCCGATGTACAGCTTTTTGGGAGCCAGCATACGAACAAGCAAGGTAAACCCTTGTACTTGGAGCGTTTCTGCGGGGGCTGGCTTTTACGAGAAAGGTCCAGCATAATCAGGGGGCCCGGGCATGAAGGGACGTGAGTGGGTTTTAAAGCGAAGGTGGGGGGGGCAGCCATTTTTGGGGGTAGAGGCTTTGCACGGAAAAAAAAATGGGAGGTGAGAAATCTATGATGCGCCCTTTTGAGCAGACCCAGGAACGACCCAAAAGGTTCTTGAATCGCGACGCACGGGCCCAGGTCGGAATGGAGTGAAATCTTGGGGAAAAAAAAATCACAAGAGGCGAGAGATGGGCTTTCTTGGGAGAAGGGAAACGGTGAGCGTGATTTTTTCTGGCAGCAAAAAAGTGGGGGAGCCCACCGGCCACCCTGTGGAGCCCTGCGCGTCGATGATTTGGGTCAGGGGGCGCGGGGGACTGACGTCCAGCTTGATTTCGGGCAAAACTGCCCGGGGTTTCCCCTCTGCGAGTAGTGTTGTTTAGTTAATTAATCAACAGATTTAAAAGCGGGCCTGCAACTTTGGGCGGCTGCAGAGGTCCTGAGGGGGGTTCAGCATTTGTGCGTTGGCCAGCAGGAGTCGAGTGAATCGTTGACTTTACCAAATACACGTGAGCGCGGACAGTGTCGAGAAAATTCCCAGGGCACGTGGCGAGGATCTGGGGCGACTTGCGCAACGAGAGTGGTGGCTGAGTTTCACTTTGGGGAAATCGAGGTGAGCGTTTGGGGGGCGAGACCCCAGTGGGGCCACATTTTTTGCTGGTGAAAACGCAGGAATGGAGGGCCCGCCAACCACAGAGGGGATGCATCAGTTTTAGAGGGTAGAAGACCGCCCAGACGCGCAGTCTGAAAGGGGTTTTTTTTCTGAGGGGAAGTGAGCCCCCGTCGGTGGGCCTTGAGGCTCCAAAACTTCAACCCCAAGGTTTGGGAACGAAAGTTTTTAGGGCGATGAGGCGGAGTAAACTAACCAGGCCAGAAAGGGTCACGAGTCCCTGTATAGAGACACGGAATCCCAAAAGAGAGAAACCTCGAAGAAGGGAAGATTTGTCTGGGGGAACCCCAGATGCAAGAGCGCGGATGACAATTCAAGACTTTGGTACTGTCAGGGGGGTTTTCCCGTGGTGAGGGCCCTTTCTTCTTGCACGCAGAGAGTAGTGTGAGAGGGGGATCCGCTTTTCGTGTGCAGATAGAGAAATGCGGCGAAACCCTTTTTTGAGGCATCACAAAAAGCCAAACCAGCGGGACACCAGGGCTGTTGGGGGAAAACTCGTGGTATGCCCCCCCCCCCAAAAAAAAGGGGGAGTGAGGGGACGTCGGCGAATGCAGACAACCAACTTTTAGTGAGCGGGGCAGGGCGGGTTTATCCCATTGTAGTGGGTGAACCAGAGTTGCTGCAGAAATATCTTCATCCAGCACACGAAAGGAGTGAGGGAAACCGAGCGGATCGAAGTCTTTGGGTATGGGGGAGAGAGTCGTGCGTTTGGGACAATCAGTGAAAAACTTTAGTATGAAACGAAAGCAGTCTGAGCGAGGATCCCAACAGCCCAAGAATCTTTATTCCCTTTTTCCTCATTTTCGAACAAAAAGAGGCGTTTTTAGAGCGTGGAAGCGTTTGGGTAGAGCTTGGAACATTGCTTGAACCCTTTTTGAATTCGGGAAAACCCCCGAGGCAATGAGGGGTTGCCAATTTAGTTGCAAGGAGCGGGCTTGAGCCCGATTACTAGCCCAAAAAACAAGATCGTCGAGTACAAACTTATGCTTGATAGCTTGAGCTGCAAAACGGGTGGGGATCTCCTTCCCCCCCCCTTTCAATCACCCGTTTAGAGGGGCACCGTTGGCTAAGAACGCAGAGGGGGGTGAGGCCCCTACGTGGGCTGTTTTAGCTCCTACCAAGACAGGAAAAGTCAGGTGATGGACGCCAGAAAAATGTGTTGATGAATGCGATTTTTTCAGGTTTCCTTTTTTCCCTTTCCCGCCCTTTTTTTCCCCCCCTTCCCCCCTTTCCCCTTTTTTCCCCCCAAATGGGGGAACCGGAAGAATTTTCCCCCCAAAGGAATTTGGGTTGAGGAGCCCCGCCCGCAAAAAGGAACCCCCAAAAAAACGGGCGGGGCCCCTGGTGAACCTTTTTCAAAGGAAAGGGGGGATGAAAAGGAGGGGGAAGGAGCAAGGGTGCGGTTTGCCCCTCCCCTTAAGGAGTCCCCCCCCTAAAGGGGGGGAAGGGGTTTTTGGATTTTGGGGTTGGGGGCCGGGGACGGCCCCCTTTTGCTTAAATAAACTTAATTTTTAAGCGCAGCCCTTTTTTGAAAAAAGGTGTGTGGCTTTGAAAAAGCCGAGGGAGAGGGTCCGTTCCCACGCGGGTTTATTGGGGAAAAAGGGAAAGAACCTCTTTTAAACCCTTTTTTGGGAAGAAAAACTGGCTCCCAGGAGGGGGCGAGTTGTCTAAGGCCCAGGGAAACTTGGGAAGCAAGCCCCCCGGGTTTCGTGAGGGGGGGTCCAAGCTTAAAAAACCTTTTTAACCCGGGGGGAAACGGGGTTTAGAGGGGTTTTTAAAAAGGGGGTTTTAAAACCCCATGGGAACAAACGCGGGGAAAAAGTAGGTCCATTGGTTCCCAAACCGTTCCCTTGGGAAAAAGGGGAAAAAAATTTTCACCCATAAAGGCCCCCCGGGAAAATTTTCCAAGTTTAGGGGGAGGGATTTTCGGATTTCCCCGGAAGGGGAAGAACCAGAGGGGTTCACGCCCAGGAATCGTTTTTAGGAAAAGAAGGCTTTTGGTCCAAGGAAACACCCTGCTTAATTTGGACCCCCCTACCCGGGGCAAACCGCGAGTGGGGTTGCTTTTAAACCCCCCCGGGAAAAAAAAGTGTTTGGTGAAAATTCCAGCCCTTTGAAATCAACTGCCGAAAGGTTTTTTTTGAAAAGGGAACCCCGGGTGGGGTTCGGAAAAGTTTGGGAAAGTCCCCGGGAAAGGGAAGGGGTTTGGGGCCATTGATTATTTTCCAAGGGGCCAGGGAAACCCCCTGGGGGTTTTTGGGGGGGGCAGTGGCCAGGGGTATTTACGGGGAACCGAAAGGCTTCCGCCGGGGAAAAAAGCAGGAAGTTCCCCAAGAAACCGGAAAAAACTTGATTTTAAAATTTTTTTTTTTTTTAAAAATTTTTTTTTTTTTTTCCCCTTTTTTTTTTTTTTTTTAAAAAGGACGGGTTAGGAAAGGCCAAAAAGCCTGTGGGGGGTAAAAAACGCCCTCCCCCCAATAGGGCCAACCCCAGCCGGGGGGGAAAACCCCCAAGGGGACTTAAAGGGGAGGGGAACCGGTGTTTTGCGCCAAATTTTCGGGTTTGGCAGGAGACCCTTTTCCACGAAAATTTTTTAAATTTTTTTTGGAAATTTGGGGTGAAAAGGGGCCCCAGGCGTGATGGCTGGGGTTTAAACTTGAAAATAGAAAGGGGGAAATAAGCCCCAAATTCCAAAGTGCGAGGATCCCCGATTAAAAACCGATTATGGGTTTAAAGGGGGGGTTTTTGGAAAAACCCCCTTTGGTTGGAATTTTTTCCCACCTGAGCGGTTTTAAAGGGCAGCGGGCGAAAGGAGGAGGGAAAATTTGCCCTTTGGCCGTTTCTAAAAATTTTGGGGAGCGCCAACAAGGAAGTTTCTAATTTAAATGAGGAAAATTTCTTTTTTTTAAACAAAGGTTGCCGGGCTTCAGAGGTGCGAATTTTAAATTTTTGTTTTTAAAAAGGGCAGCCTTTTACCGGTTGGGGAATTTTATAGATTATCCCCCCCAAAGTGGGAAACAAAGGCGGGCTGAGGGAAGGTTAAAGGGATTTGGGGGTTTCCCAAAACCCGGATGCTGGAAAAGGGGACTTTTAGAAATGAAATTTTCCATTATTAATGGCGACGTTTCCTAAAAAGGTTGGGGCTGGTAGAACTTGGGAATTAAGGAGGTCCCACAAAAATTTCCAAAGGGGGAGCCCCAAAAAAAGGGTTTGGGTTTAAGTGGGGTTTCTGGGGGCCCCGACCAAGCCAGGTGGCTTAAGGTGGAAAAGCGTGAGCGAAAAGGGGCAGAAAAGCCAAATTTGGATTTTTAAATTTGGGGGCCCCAAAGCCCTTTAATTAAATCCAGTTCGTTAACTTTGATGGGAAATTCCGCATTTTTGAATCATTCAAGGAGCCGTTTTATTTGTCATTTTTAAAATTGTAAAAAATTTTTGGGGGGTGTATATTTAATTTTTAAAGGGAGCAAGGATCTTTAAAAGGGACCCAAAAATTTTCCCCTTTTTTAAGCAGGGACTGCCTTTGGGTGGAAAAGGGGGTTTAAAAGGCCCAAAGAAAGGGGCCCCCCAAAAAGGGAAAAAGGGGGACAAAATTAACCCGGGGGGCGGGGGGCGGGGGGGGTTTACCAAGCCCAAAGGGGTTTTAGCAATTTAAAAAAGGAAAAACCCCTGTGAAGCCCCCCCGAAAATGGGTTAAGAAAAAACCGGGGGGGGGGGGGGGCCCCACTTTTAGGAAAAACTGCGAAAAGCACTTTTTTAAATTCCAAAACAAAAAATCGCAAAGGGGAAAACACACTCAATTTTCAATTTTTTAAAGGAACCCGGAAAGACGGAAAAAATTTCCCCGGTTTTTTGGGGGGAAATTTTTTAATGGTTAAAAAAAACAAACAAAGGGGCGGGAAAACCCCGGAAGCCAAGACAGGGGGGGGGGGGGGGGAAAAATTTAGTCAAAAACCAAATTCAAAGGAAAAAAGCGAAGAAACACAAGAAAAAAATGCGGGACGCCTGGGGGGGGGGGGGGTAGGGCGGCCCAGAGCACGGGCGGAAACAAGGGCGAAAAAAGGGCCGTATGCAAAGCAGGATTTCCCCGCGGCGGAAAAATTAAAAATTTTGTGAAAATTTAATTTTAAAAAAAGAGGTGGAAAAAGCCAACGAGAACCAAAAATCAAAAAACGGGGGTTGGGAAAATTGGCCCAAGGGGGACCCAAAAAAAATGTTTGGCCGGAAAGGGGGGAGCACGGGGACCAAAGGCCTATGAAAGTGAATTTCCCCCGGGGTAAGAGTGGAAAAATGGAAAAATTAAATTTTTTAGAGAAAGGGAAAAAGAAAAAAAAGGTTTTTTAAACCCCAGGGAAAGGCCCAAAATATTTCCAAAGGGGAGTTTTAACCCCGGGCCGGGTTGCGAAGTGTAGAAATTCCCCGGAAGGGGGGAGGGAGTGGACCGGTTAAGTGGCGCGGAAATAGGCCCAAAATTTAGGTTAGGGTAACAAAGGAGGGATAAAGGTTTTATAAAGAATATTTAAAAAAAACCACCGGGGGAGCACGTTAAGAAGGAGAGGCGGGGAAGGGGGGGATGGAAATACACACGAGTTTTAAAGGGGAATCCGGGGGAAAAAAGGAAAATTTAAAAAATTGGATAAAAAAAGTCGAAAAGGAAATTTGGAAATTAAAAGGGGCTTTAAAAAAAGAAGCGGATTATTTTTTTGAAAAAAATTTTTGACGGGACAAAAAACAATTAAAGGGAAAAAAAACAATTTTTTAAATTTTTTTCGGGAAAATTTTCAAATTTAAAAATTTTATTTTGGAACAGGTTTTTTGTTTAATTTTTTTTAACCCTTTATCTAAAAACCTAAATAAAAGGTTTTTTTGGGTTTTTTAGATTGTGCGTTTCACAATTTTTTTCCCCCTACCCGGACAATTTTAAAATTTTTTTTCCGTTTAAAAAAAAAAATCGTGCAACGCCCCCAAAAAAAATATAAAAAAAATTATCCTTAAATTTTGGTTGTAGATAAAGGTGTTTGAAACAAACACAAAAAACCCCCTGCTCAAAATTTAAATTTTTTTTTTAACTGAGCAAAATGATTCCAGTAATTTAAATAATTGGTTTATTCTGAGGTTATGTCCCTCCAAAAAAATTTCAAAAAAAAATCCGTTTTTTAAGGCCCCTTTACCTTTTCTTAAATTTTCAGATGTCTTTTCGCATTTTTTAGGGAAAACATATTTGGGGCTAGGGATTCCCCTTTTGTGGCGGGAGGTTACACGCACAAATTGATGTAATGCGCGTGGGGGTTACTTTCACTTGCACAGCAAACCGTTTACAGAGTTGCACGTGGGGATGGTAAATTGGCCCGTCGCAAAAACTCGGTGGGACGGAAAATTTCAGTTTAGGGACTTTGTGTATAAAAGATGCTTATGTGAAAAATGGGGATTTGGTGAACTATGAAAGGGAAAAAAAAGAGAGGGATATTTTTAATTTGGCGTTAACGGCTACTACATGATTTTTTTGTTTACAGTTTTTGAAGGGGGGCATCAATAGCTGCCAAGGGGGGTTTGCCCTTTAAAATCTCCTGACCTTCCAGCATTTCAAATACCGGTACCCGTAGGTCTGGAGTGGGGGCGTTTGGTACCAAACGGCAAAAGCCTCAAGAAAAAGTCCCAAGGAGAAGGAATCTCCAATTTTAAGCCTTTTAAATATTATAATAAAAATTTTAACTACAAAACCAAATTGCCCAAATTTTTATATTTCCCGTAGGGCTATTAGCCATACAAATAAAACCAAAAAATTGGGATATACTGCAATTTAAGATAGATCTTCCCCATTACGGGTTTTTTTAGCCACTGCAAGTATTTCGGGTTGAATGAACCAACCAGCCTTTAAACCCCGTGGGCCGTTTAAAATAGGGAATTTTTTTAAAAGCATAACCGCACGAAAATCTAGCAATGTAAACGGGTAAAAAAAAAATTGTAAACCCACACCCTGCATAACCCCATGTTTTTTAAATAAATTTTTTTAAAATAGGGAAGGGCCCAGAAAAATTCCCTAAAATAAAAAGACTTGACTTTCCATTCTTTTTAAAAAAATTCGTTCAACCTGGGACGCATAATTTGAGAAGGAACTTTTTTAAAAAAAACAAGTTCCATTTTCCCGGAACTTTAAGGGAAACTTGATTTTTTTTTAAATGTCGGGGAACTTTTAATTGATAAATTTTCAATTTTCAAGGGATTTTTTAGAAATTTCCCTTAAAACGTTCCAGTAAAATTTAAGTATCAATTTTGATTAGCCCCACTTTCAGGATTTTTTAGCGTTAGCAAACAACTTGCCGTTATGGATATTTATTTTTTGGATGAGCGTACCCCGAGCAAAGAAAAAGATTCCATTCTACTGGGCCTACAGGGAAAAAAACCGGATGTTTTTTTTTTTTTCTTTCTTTTTTTTTTTTTGTTTGGGTTTTTCCACATGATCCGGCTAAAAAAGATACCCGATTTCGTAAATTTTTGGGGGCCTTCGAAATTTGAACTTAGAATGCCCCTTTTTGAGGGGCAATCGGGAAAAATTTTTTCTCATGAAAATTGCAATTTTTGATTTTTTCCTTTTTTAAAATTACGATGATTTAAAAATTTTTTTTTTTTTAAATTTTATTTAATTTTTTCTTTAAAAAAGTTTAACTTGAAGATTTTTCACGACAACAGAAAATCCGAAAAAACAGGCAGCTCAAAGCACCAATTACCCATCCAACAACGCGGCGGAAATAAGCGTTTTCCTAGTTTTAAAATTTAACTATCATCATGATTAGCCCTCCCCCTCACCGGCTCTTTTACGCCTAGCAAAGCGCTTGCAATGGGTCCATTTTAAAAATCAAAATTTTTATTGGGATTGGTGGTTTTAGCCAAATTTAAGGGCCCCTTCGGGTTTTTAGTCATCCCTGCAGTCGCTTTAAAAAAGTTAAAAATAAAAAGGGGAAATTTTAAGGAATTAGTTTCCTTTTTTTGAGGAAATTAATTTTTAGAGGGAAGGTGTAAAAAAAAAACTTTAAAGAATTTATAAAAATTTTTTTTTTAATTGAGAAATGAATCTTTTTAAGTCCTTTTAAAAAGGGAACCCCAGGATGCCTGTATGAACATTTTTTTTGTGTCACTTTGGGGCAGTGGTTTAAAGGGGTATGCCATTCGGGCTTAAAATTGTAACAACAAAAAAAATTTTGAAAATCTACATTTACTCGCTTTCACGCGTTTATGCATGGCGTAGGCCTAAACTGGAACGCATAAACGACGCACTTGTCGCTATACTAAGCAGACCGAGTGCTAAATATTAGCACATGAATCTAATGGCTTTAAATGAAAGAAGGATCGGGACAGGTTCGGGACAGATTTTTTATTTAAAAAAGGGTTTTATCATCCATTATGAACAAAATTTCTATTTTTATTCGTAGTTTTTTTATTGATGCCGTTGAAGTTTTCAATTAAATTTTTTTGCAATTGACGCGAGCTGAGGTAAAGAGAAGGAAGAATAATTTTCCCAAAGATTTGCTGGGGGAACTAAAATTTTTACAAGGTCAATTTTATACATTTTAAAACCTACTTTTACATTTTTAACTTTTTTTTTACATTTTACTTTTTATTCCAAAATTCTACACCCCAAGTTCGTAATTTGGGCGAGTGACTTTGTTTATCTAGGCTACCGGTAGTGACTAGGCCTAATGTTTTTAGAAAAGTAGGGCCCAGGTTCCGTGCTACTTTTTCACGGGTTTGTAGCAAATTTTGGGCATAGGGTTTGGCCCTTTTAGGGAATTTTTTTACGTTACCTCATTTTGGGGAGTTTTTGCCCCGGGCAATGATCTTACCGGTAAAGAAAAAGAGTAAAGGGGGCCCAGGCCCCATGGGCTTTTAGCCTAGGGCCCTCACTAGGCCCTTTTTAACCCCCCACAGGTAAAGGGCCCAGCTAAATGATACCGTAGGGAAAACCCACTTCCTCAGTAGGGCCCGGCCCTAACAAAAAAAAAAGGCCTAGACCCTTTAGGGGGGCCTTTGGGGCCCAGGCTAGGGGTTAGCTTAAAATTTTTTTTTTTTTAGCCTTAACCCCAGGGCCCCCCAATCCTTTTGGGGGAGGGCCTACCTAGGGGTTTGGCCCCCCCATAGGTAGCCCCAGGGTTTTTGGCCCAGACCAATGACCTTCCCTTAACTTTTGGGGTATGGCTGGGGAGTGCCTAAACCCTAATTAAGCTGTTTGTTTTGGGTTTTGCATTCACAAAAAAAAAAAGGGCTTAGTTAGGCCCTTTTTGTGGGTTTAAGCAAAAGGGCATAAGGCCTATCCCCCAGCCCAGCTTAGGGTAGGGGGTTTGGGCTAGGCCCTAGGCCCAGAAACCCAGGCTAGGCCCAGTGGGGCCCCAGACCCCCTTAGGGAAAATTTAGGGCCTAGTATGGGCGTAAGGGGCTTTTGGCCCCAGGGGCTAGCCCCCAGTCGTGGTTAGGCCCAAAAAGTTTTTTAATTTTTTAGGTTTTAAGGCGATTATCTAGAATTTCCCAGGGCCCCAGGCCCATTCCCTTCCCCCGTAAATAAATAAAAATACCACGGAAAAACATACGGGGGTGATGGGGACCAAAACCCTCCACAAGGACACTCACCATTTTTTCGTAGGGCCCAAAAAAAACCGCAAAAACGGGCTTTGGAAAAATTCCCAAATGCGGGAACTCCTCTCTTTTTCTCCACTCCCTATCACAAACTTATTTTCTCAGCGTCAAAATACATGAAAAAATTAAAAAAAAGCCCAATTGCGACGCCCCAAACAACAGAGCGTCCACTTGAAAAAAATTTGCACACAGTTTTCTGCACATGTCCTTTTAAACCAAACAGATGGGGTTCCCACTCTGACGTCACCTTGTCGGAAAAGTTTCCCATGGGGGTTTGGCTGTCGGATTAAAAAGTTGGGTTTCGACTAGAAATTCGGATCTCAATCCGAATCCAGCGTCGAGGCTAAGCTTTACGATTTTTCTTGTCGGAAAGTACTTTCCGTTTCCCGGGAAGTTCGTCGAGGCTAGGCCCCCAGGCCCGGAAAGAAGTAGATACAGAGTCGTTGCAAACTGTATAGCAAGATGCGAAACTAAAAGTAAAACCATGTCCTTAAGACTGGTCGAATTCAATCCAGTGCCTAATTGGGCCCCGTGGAGACGCGATTCGCCCTTACGGCATCCATACAAAGTCGTAACAAAGAGTACAATGTGAGATATTTTTACCTTATTTTCACCTCCACTAGTTAATTTCATCATACGCAAAGTAAGAAAAGCAACTATAAACAGCAAAGGAATTAGCTCGTAAGCGTAACTTTCGATAGCAAACTAGCCCCAGCGTGGGGACAAAGTCAGGCCAAGGTCCGCCTTCGAAGAACTGTTGGGGACGGCTTTAAGCCTCACTCCCAACCCTAATTAGGCCCGTGGACCCCTACACTGGGCCCCTATGGCACTTAACATCACTTAACGTTAGCACCACTGACTTCAGCCTAATCATCCGTTGGTAGAGATTTCATGTTAGAATTGAATAGTAGTCACCGCTTTCACTCTACATAGCAACAAAAGCCGCTACAGCAACGCGAGTACAGTTAACTTAGACGGTAGTCAATAAGAATATTAAAGGTTAATGGTAAGCAATGCCACTTTAAACTGAACCGCTAGACTCGATAGTAGTCACGCTTTCTCATCCGCGTACAAGCTAGCAGTACTAGTTCAATCTAAAACCGTTCAGTTATAAATCACATCAGCGCGATCCATCAATAGAGTCAGTGCTAGAATTGAATATAGTCACGCGCTCTCACACTTAAATGGCTTATAGGCCGCTCAATCAGTTACGCGAAAAAAGTTAAACTCAGACAGAAGTCATAAAAATCAATAGGACCAATTCTAGCTTAACGTCACGACCTCAATATAGTACCATCAGACCTGTTTAGTAGTCACGCGCTCTCACTCCTATACAACGCAAATTAGTACTAGGCATCTCTAAATTGTAACTAGCCCTTGAAATCACAACAGTATGTAAATCTAGTCCAATGTAGCCAGACAGGAGTCAAGCAGTCAATCAGTGCTAGAATTGAATATTTAGTCACGCGCTCTCACACTTAAATGGCATTAGGCCGCTCAAATCGGGCCCAAACGCGTAAACAGTTCAACTCAGACAGAATTTTATAAAAATAATAATCACTAGGACCAATGGTAACTTAACGCCCGATCTCAATACATTACCGCCAGTCCTGTTTAGTAGTCACGCGCTCTCCACTCATATACAACGCAATCATATTAGGGCATCCCCAAACTGCTCTCTCCCAAAACCAACTCTGAAAGGGCCCTACTCCATGGTTTAAACCCGGGTACCTGAAAGTAAGCCTACGCCGAGGCATGAAGGCCTATTCCAAATACCATAAGTCTAGGCCATGCCATTGAAATAATAAACAATGCAGTCAGGCCAGGCCTATGATAAGGCAAAGCTGTAGAGTTAGGGCTAGGCTTATTAGGGATGTAGGTAGCGAGGCCTCAGTCTATAATATAGCCTAGGCTTCATGTAATATGTAATCTCCTTTGGCCTAGACCCTAACCTACACAATGGCCTCTGGGAAACCCCCTGTCCAATTGTATTTGGTCTTAATGATCTAGGCCTAGGCCCTAAGCTGTAACTACACTCTTGGGGGCCTCTTAGGGGCAAAGCTTGGAAAAATTAATTTGAACAAACTTTAAACCCAACAAGCTGTGAATTCGGTTACCAACAAAATAGAGAGGGAAATTTAAATCCAAAAGCCTTCTAGAAGTCAATCGTAAAACATTTTTGGGGTAGAAGCTCCCCAACATGGTTTTTTATCTTCAGGCAATACTTCTTCACCTACCTAACAATGTTGGCAAAGTCTACTTTGAGTAGAAGTACCAAAGGGTACAAAAACCCAAATCTGGTACCACTTATTAAAATATTCAATTGCTCGAAAAATAAACATGCGAAAAATTTGAAAAAAATTCACAAATCGTAATAGATACCAGGTTTTTAATAAGTGAAACCTATTTTTGGCCTACGTGTAGTTTCTAGGGCTTTAGTGCCACTTTTATGTCAATTTTTGTTGCGTAATTTTTGTACCCAAAATTTGTACATCAATAAAATCTCCTATTTGGAAAGTTTTTGGGATAGCAATATTTTACCAAAAATCTGTCTATGTCTATGTAGAACACGCTTGCCAAATCGGGCCCAGTTTCAACATACCAATCCCCGGTTTTTTAATTGTTTACTGAGACAATGCGCAACTAGATTTCTGTCGCGCTAATCCCCTGCGGTGCCGCCACCCATCAATCCGCGGCGCTGATTGGCTCTGGGCCCTTGCTCACCTAGCCTCCCTCTGCGGCCCACTCCACTCAGTCGTAAATAATCGTTGCGATTAGCATTTTTTTAATGGAAGTGTGCTTTTGCTGACAATGGATCTATTTTATAAAAACTAGCTAGGTATGTGATTACCTACACTACGTCTACGTGATTTGAAGGTATGTAATCACTTACATATTAGGCTTATAATACTGTTAGCCCTACGCTAATGTGCTATTTTTAAGGCTATTCCACCGCGTTTTTCTATTTTCCAAAATATGCTACTAAGTCAAAATATAGAAAATGGCTTTAAAACATGGCTATTTTAGAAATAAAAAATTTTTTTTCCCAAAATTTTTCTGATCCGGTACACGGCCAATATAGCCACCTCAAATAATTTCAAACTTCAATTCGCCAGGCACACCATTCAACGTGGGGTGTTGTGCTTTTGTGACTTTAAATTTTTCAACTGTTTTTCTTTGGACTGACTGAGAAAAAACCCAGATTTATTTTAACAATTGTCTTTCCTGCGAATTTTTTCGTTTGGCGGTACAAATCGGTAAAAATACCGCCAAACAAAAAAATTCGCTGGAAAGACAATTTTTTAAAATAAATCTGTTTTCTCTCAGTCAGTCCATAGAAAACAGTTAAAATTAATGTCACAAAGCACAACACCGTACGTTAAAATGGTGTTCCCTGGCGAATTGAAGTTTGAAATTATTTTGGGGTGGCTATATTGGCCGTGTACCTGATCAAAAAATTTGGAAAAAATATTTTTGTTTTCTAAAATACCATGTTTCAAGCCATTACTATATTTTAACTTAGTAACATATTTAGAAAATAAAAAAACGCGGTGGAATAGCCTTAAAAAACATGGAACAAACTCAAATTTGTTTCAAAGTAAGACCTAATAAAAGCAGTGCGCGGAGTAGTGTGTTGTGTTGGTGACGGGAAATGCTCAGCAACCCCGCTAGTAGACAGAGTGGTAGGCTATATTTCGCTTCTAGGTTATTTGATGACTGTAATTTGCCCGCATTGTAACATAATTAAAAAATTTTTGGGGGGAAGCCTGTCAGGGTGCAATTCATGTCCCTCTTTAGGTGTCAACTAGGGATGTTGCGGATAGGACAATTTTGAGTGAAGGGGTGTCCGAGGGCTGTTTTACGAGGACTCAAACCCTTGTATTCGCATTAACGACTGAGGAAAACCTCGGGAAAAAACCTTCAGTCAGGATTGCCGGGCTCGACGGGATTTCAACCCGGACCTCCCGGATCAGAGTTGCGCGCTTAACGCTCGAGCCAACACTGTCGGTGCATTGTAACATCACATCGAAAAGAAACATTGGTATTTTTTACTACAATTCAGAAATTAAAAAAATTCGCCCCAACCGGGGTTCGAACCACGGGTCTCCGCATTCCAGGCGAGCGTCCCTTACCACTGGACCATCAGGACGGGTTAATTTTTAATTTAATTTAATTTAGTTGGATGAGCGTAGCGAGCGAAGCGAAGATTCCATTTCACTACACTGGAGAAAAAAATCCGGAATGTTTTTTTTTTTCTTTCTTTCATTCTGTATTTTTGTGTGTTTGTTAACACGATTCCGGCTAAAAACCGATACTCCGATTGCGATTAAAATTTTAATGGGGCCTTCGAAAACTCTGAAAGTAGAACTGCCCCGCTTTTGAGCGCAATCGGGAAAAATTTTCTTATAAAAAACGCAATTTTACGATTTTTTTCGATTTTTAAAAAAATTCTTCGACTTATAACACTTACATGCTTTATTCCGATTGTAATGATTTTTTAACAGAACCTTAATTTCATGAATTAAGATATTCGTGTGAAATTTGAGCGTAATCGAAAATTATTTCTCATGAAAATCGAAATTTTTACGGGTTTTTTCTTTTTTAAAACATTCTTTGACATATAACCCTACATGCTTTATCCTATTGTAATGATTTTTTTTTATAGAAACCTTAATTTTATGAATTAATTACTCGTGTAAAATTTGAGCGCAATCAATAAATTTTTTCTTATGAAAATTGCAATTTTACGATTTTTTTTTTTTTTTGAAAATTTCTAAAAAATAACGATTTATTAAAAAATTAAGTTAATTTTTTAAATTTTAAATTTTAAATTTAAATTTTAAAAAAAAACTTCGACTAAGTAATGATTTTTTCACAAAAACAACAGAAAATCCTCGTACACAATGCAGCTCAATGCACCAATTACGCTCATCCAACACGCGGCGGGACTTAAGCGTTTTTCCTAGTAAATAAAAACAAATTTCACCTACGGGAGTGTTTCCCGATTAACCAAACCGAGAAAGAAACATTGATGTTCTTTGGGTCATCCAGGCCACCAGAGTTTTTTTACACGTAGCGTCGTATCGATAACACTGAACCAAGTCTATAAAATCAGCCTCTTTCATCATTTTCCAGGGCGTGTTCATGATAGTTTATAATGCATGTGATTTCAGATTGATTTATTAGTCTTTACATTTAGGCCTAATCATAGATGTTCATTTAAAACAAATAATTTGTTAATTACTTTACAGCATTATAATTTTTCTTTTTTCTTTTAGGCTGGTTTGAGCTTTAGTTATGACTGCACAGTTGTTTTCTGACAATCTGTGGTTACGATTTGAAACCTTGGTCTAATCTGTCAGTCGTCGAAAAATGGCGATTTACAGACAAACCCCCAGACAAAAGGAAAAGGGATATTTTTAAAAGCTTTAAAAGACAGAAAAAAATCAACGATGTGAAATACGAAGTCTCGTTTGCTTGCATAATAATGCAATATCTAAAGGTTTTCATAATATACATTGTCATAGATCGGGTTTTCTCTAACAAATAATGCACTCCATATTAAGAAATGCCCCTACCAACTATGATATGGAAACTATCAAGAAACCCGAGGTTCTTTTACTGCTTAGTGTTTTTTTTTGTTGATTACATTATAAGTTATTTTTAACACCAAATATGGGGCTATAATATTCTCATTTTCCCCAATAGTACACCAAAAATATAACCCCGCGCGAATTTGTGTGAACATTACTGGGGGCGATATCACCCCTGTTCTAATGACTACAGATACTATTCCAGTTGGATGTGCCGGAGTTTTTTTCTTGTAGCTGCAAATTTGGTTGCTCAAATAATAGGTGTGGGTGTAAAAAAAAAACCCGGGGTGCCATGCACTGATGCGTGCAACATTTTTAACTAAACGAGGATGTTCGAATATCAATGCAGACGTGATAAGAATTTAGATCTTTTTCATTACATTTACATGCATTACATGCAACCGACCTGTTTGGAATAGAATAACAAAAAGTTAATTCTACAATAAATGTAAAATAAAATATTTAACATAATTTCAATACTACCCACTAACTATATAAAAGGTTCGTGAAAATTAAAAGAAATTTGCAGCGAGAGTTTTTAATGATTTTTTGAATATATTACACTATAATATACAATACTATACTTCAATATTATTTAAAATGCGTCCCCATAACTAAATAAATGTAATTCTTATACTGTGGTGAACCTAATTATTGATGCAACTCTTTTTCCAGAAATGGAACGATTAAGATTGATCGGCGCACGTAATGTGTTGGGTTAAAACGGTTTGTTAGTCCCAACTCACTTCTTGGCATCTCACATAAATTAGTTTTAACGCATTCAAATATAATAAAACAGAATGACACAGACTTCATGCAGGTATAAGCACAAAAATGCGAATAATTCTATATTTCAAACAAAGTTTAAATTCGAACCAACACTTATAAAACAAGGCATTCGTAGACTGTTAGGGTACGTCAGGTGGCTGGTTTAGATCTTAATTCTTGATCGAGATATCATTAAAATTTACTTCATTTATATATATTTTTTTTATAATTGTAGATAGTAAAACAACAAAAAAGGATTCTCGATTTCCAAAGTTTGATTTTTGAAGGTGAAGGAGCCCTTTTTGGTTTTCTCAATATTTTTTTTTGAATTCAGCATGGTCGAATTAGTTTAAAAAGCATGTTTTTTTGCTTTTACGATAGTAAACAAAAAAAAAAAATGATTTCTCGATTTCAAAATTTGGTGTTTTGAAGGTGAAAGAGTCATTTCTGGGTTTTTTCAACATTGTTTTTTTAATTCAGCATGGGCGAATTAGTCAAAAAAGCATATTTTTAAATTTTAATTGCTTCTACGTAGCAAAACAAGATTTAAAAAATGATTTCCCTTTTTTCCAAAATTTTTAGTTTTTGATCGTGAAAGAGCCATTTTTGGTTTTGCCAACATTGTTTTTAGAATTCAGCATGGTCGAATTAGTTGCAAACAGCATATGTAATTGCTTCTACGATAGTAAACAAAATTTAAAAATAATTTTTTCTATTTTCCCAAAATTTTATGTTTTGAAGGTGAAGGAGCCAATTTTGGTTTTACCAACATTGTTTTTTGAATTCGGCATGATCGAATTAGTTAAAAACGGCATATTTTATTGCTTCTACGATAGTAAAACAAAAATTTAAAAAAAGATTTCTTGATAGCCAAAATTTTGAGTTTTTTAAGGTGAAGGAGCCTTTTTTGGTTTTGCCAACATGGTTTTTCGAATTCAGCATGGTCGAATTAGTTTAAAAGCATTTTTAATTGCTTCTACCCCTTAACAGCATAGACTTCGAGTTTTGCAGACTGAATTGCCTATCTACAAGCATAGATAGCTCTATATTGGAAAATGTATCGGAAAATAATGTATTGGAAAACCTGCATTCCGAGGTTATTAAGGAAATGCTAAATACAAATCAGATCAATGGGTGGTGTCAATGCGGATATTTCCTTCATCCTGGAGTAATGGCACCAAAGGGAAAGGGTCAAGTCAAAGTGTACCCGCATGATGAGCAATATCCGTACCCACTCAGGACATCCAAGGAGACTGCAATGCATATGGAAAGGCAAAGGAGGAAGGAGGTGAACCCACTTATGGTGTTAAAAGCCTGTCATGCCTGCCATTGAATCCAAACTTATATATATATATATATATATATATATATGTTTTTGGATATTTTCGTAGCCGATATGATTAATGAATAGGTTTTTCGGTTATAATGCCACGTTTTATTCACATTAGGCCAACGTTTCGATGAAATTTCACTCATCTTCTTCAGGGCCAATACAAATTAATATATAATATTATATATATATAAAATATATAATATTAATTTGTATTGGCCTCGAAGAAGATGAGTGAAATTTCATCGAAACGTTGGCCTAATGTGAATAAACGTGGCATTATAACCGAAAAACCTATTTCATTAATATATATATATATATATATATATAAGGCACTTAGGTGTCTAGCTTGGTTTGGTGTAAGGTTAAATGAAAAGATTAATGGACGTTTAATAGGACTTAATCCTTGACATTCGCATAGCTCCTGAAGAAAACCTAAGAAAACTTTCAATCAGGATTGACGGTGGCAAGTACATATCTGCTCGCGCGTTATGCATGAGCTACATAATATGTCGGCGTAATTATAACTCATAAGTAAGATGTGCAAAAATGGTGACAACGAAATTTGCGAATTTGAATGGTGATTGAATGGTACCAATTTCCAATTCGCGAATTTTCAAGAAATTTTAGTTGATACCGCGAACTAGTTGCGAAATTAGCAATTGTCTTTAAATGCGTATTAGGTCACGAAATTTTAAAAAAGTTTTTTTTTTCAAAAGTTTTGGTGGAGGTGCCGGGTACGTAGTCGTAATTAAATTAATCCTGGCTGGTGCATATGGTGGAGATGCCGGGTTATAGATACAACGCGATTGTGAGATCGTAATAATTGTTTGAACGCGAGTTAGCTCAAAATACTTCATATCCATACCAAACAGACATTACACAAAAAATGCATAATTTCGTGATTTTGGTGGAGGTGCCGGGTAGTCGAAATTAATTCTGGTAAAAACTTTTGGGAAAACTTTGAAACAAAAGGCTAAAATTGAGCTTAAATTAAAACAAATTCTGAACTTCACTCTCATGTGTTGTTTTTTTTTAAACGTTAAAATCAATCATAATTATCGTGAAACTTGTAAAAACTTTTTTTTTTTTTTTAGTTGTCCCATGAGAAAATTGTTTTTTTTTTTGTAAATCGCGACAAATCGCAAATTTTTTTATTTTAAGGCGCGAATTTTCAAACTTTAAAAAACCATTTTGAACATCTCTACTCATAGGCTAAATTAATAAAGTCGACATGGCAGACGGGGGTACAAACTGGCACAATCCTGAGCTTAACTGACTCAAATCACGAATGTTATGAGTGAAGTGTTAACCATTTTAATTTTTTTAAATTTTACGTGTACAAGTTGGGTGTCATTTTAGTATTGCAGAGTTAATATACGAGATGGTGGGGCGCTGATATTTTATACGCCTTCTTCTACAAAACCACAGCAAACATATTATAACAGGAGAAAGATTTGAGATAAGATGACCGAGGTAGCACACTAGCTGACGTTCAGATCTAGTGTTAGACAGTATCAAGCACGCATACACAACACATAAATACATTTTTTCTTTGGTGTAACTTCAGGGGGGGGGGTACAATTTTGTGGAAAGATATTGTAAACTTACAATTTTCTCACTTTTATAAATGATCAAAAGACCCGCACGAGAAAGACGCCCTCCCCCTAAAAAAGGCCAAGTTACGATACAGTGGACAAAGAACATAGGTTACAAGCATTTAAACGCATTGTACTGGATTTGGAAGTGACGTTAGAGTTAGTAATGGTTAACTGAAAAACCCAAAGGTTAATAATTTGCTCATTGTTGCCTCACATCCAAATGATATACGGTTTTCAAAATCACCAATGCCATCTTTGTGGGCGGTTAGTCTGCAGAAGTCACTGCCTTCTTTGAGAATGTCAGCATTTTTACCCGCAGGCTACTTAGTCTTTGATTTGGGAGTAAGCTTACCTACTTAAGTACCCGTTTTGACTTACCTTAAGTAGATAATTAAGTAAGTAAGTTTCATTTAAGTCACGGACATAAGTAGCCAGGGGAGAGATGGTATATTAAGCATCAGATTTCCCGTATTGCTTTGCGAGCGATATATGAGGACCTGGTGATTGTGAAAAAACGTACATTGGATTTATGTGTCTTAAGAGTCAACAGAAGACTTAAAAAATTTGATGTGGTAAACTTTCTTTATCTCAAGAGCACTTAAGCTTCGAACCAATTACACTAAACTGTTCTAACTTAACCTAACACGATTGTTTTCTCTCCCCAGTAACGGACACATGCTCACCCACCGCAACAAGAAACCCTACGAGTGAAAAGGGCAAAGGCTGTGGGAAGTCATACTGTGACGCGCGCTCGTTGCGGACGCCACACGGAGAACCACCACACTAACAGCAACGCGAACAACAACAACAGCAGCAGCAGCGCTGTGACGGCCGCAGCGGCAGGAAGCACAACTAGCGCGATACCTGGAGCCGGTGACGACGTGTCACCCGCAGCGCTCTCCTCTAGTTGTATCCAGTATGCACCCCCTCCTCAAACCACCACTGCCTCGACCGCCTCGGCTACCAAACAGCCTACTCAACTTCAACAGCTGCTTGCCAGTGAGCCTGCCGCCCTGCCCACCACCACCACTACCTCCACCACCAAGGTACTTTGCATTCTCATTAGTAGACATAAATAATTGAAATTGCACAACTCATAAGCTCTAAGAGGGCTTTAAGTCTCGCTCTCATCTATTGCGAATGAGACAAATTTTGAGTGCCAATCCGAGTGCTTGAACTTGGCCCTTTGGGCTTACTCAAACTTGATTATATGCTGAATATGCAATGCTTTTAGAGTCTATTAGATTAAAAAAAGTACCTTTGTAATGTTCTTCACCCGGGAAATTTGACAGAACAAATTAACATAATATAGTATGGGTGGCAATCTTTCTTTTGAACAATCTTCATAGCTCCAATGTTTTTGTGGTCATTCCTCAAATATCAGCACAACCTTTTTTATCTGACACGTCCAAAACATAAGAATTTCTCTATCGAATATAAGTATAGGGAACGATGCCCGGTAGACGGTTGACTGTAAACCATTAATGAAGTTTGCCCTCACGTCTTACGATAACTTGCCATCAAAAAACATATAACTTTCAAACTCGCAAAAACATCGAAAAGATTTGGAATTATCGAAATTTTCTATGCGAAAAAAAGTCAAGGAGAGGTTTTACATTTGACCCTTTTGAGGGTGTTGAGTATGAGAGTATAGTGATTTTAATTACATTCAGAGAATCAAAAGGGTGGTAATATTATACAGTTATCAACTATTAAGTGTAGTTATATGATTATAAAGATACAAAATAAAGCAAAAAATTTGGAAAATATATTACCTTCCTCCAGCAAATAACAGCAAATATGTAATTGCGGAGTTCAGACCTAAAAAAGTGGCATCGTTCAAGCTAGCTAGCTAGCGCATCCCAATGTAGTGTGCCACACTTCAAGCTTACTACTTTCAAATCATTACTATTGCGCGTGACAAATGTCACACAACAGTGACAAAGGTAAAAGAAAAGAAAACCGCAGATTTATACAAACAATTACTGTCTCAGTGGCCACGAATTAAATAAATAATTGGGCCTACATCTTTTTAAGACACCTGTCTGTAGTTCCTTCTTCAAGGAACTGTCGCCCTATGTGTGCCGACTGTTGTGCGAGGACAAAGTTTAGATATAGGATGAAAGTAGCCATTTTAAAATGTAATTCAAACATTTATCTATTGACTGACTGAAACCCTTACACTATAGATAGAAGGGTAACCATGGAAATAAACTTCGGTAATGAGAACCGACCTCCAGAATAAGTTTTGCATTTTCAAACGCTAAGCTACCCCTATCGGTTCAGTGGTCGCCATGAGCTAGGAAGAGTGTTAACACAGATAATGCTATATTGCCAGATTTACTATGTGCTTTTTTACTGATTTACTATCGCCAATCGAATCATAGAAATCGTCAGAGAAAATTTCTTACGTACGTACGCTCGTTGTACGTTATTTAATAACGTACAAAATAGCATCACAATAACGGTCAAAATAACTTTCCGTGCACACGTATTTGCAGCGTGAATATCCGTTCATCAATTACAAATTTTATTTATGAACTGTGTGCATTTTATGAAATTGATCTCCCGCAACTTTTAATTATAAGTATTGGCTTCGTAAATTAAGCTCATATCATCATGACGTTGACTTGCTGTCAATTAATGTTACATCAAACGAAAAATTTTTTTCGTGCGTCAGGGTAAATTAATTAACATTTTTATTTTCGGTTTTAAATTTTAAATTCTATTCAATGCTCGCTGAATGCCCCATAGCTACACGTCGTGAAAAACATATCGTGCGCTAAAGCTGCACCGGATTTACACACTCCACATTCTTCCTCCTCGCACGATATTGAAGACAGTATTCTTGTCTATATTTTGTATATGCAAAAGAAAAATTGATTAAAAACGCCACCAAAGAAATTAAATTCCTATTACTGTGGCGTATTTCTAAAGAATTCTCGAAAGTTTTTTCAGACGCTCGCGCGCTAGGGTTGATCTCGTTATTGTGTTTATTAAATTTCACAATAGAGGCGAGCTCGCTTTTAAATTAATAAGCGCGAATACAAATCCTCCCGCGGGGAAATCATAAAGTCGATACAGCTATTTGAAAAACGAACGCATTTTTTATCTAGCCTTCGGGGGCAAAGCTTGGTGTTATTATTATGCCCTCATAAGGTATGAATGATTCAAACATACGTCATTTTATAGAAAAAGGTACCAGGAAAACGAATATCACTCGTCAAACGAGCTGCGTTAGGGCTTTGACCCGTTAGATAACCCCCAAAGTGGGCCCCCAAAATGGTCAAATCTGCCCCCGTAGGATATACATAATTCAAACATAGGCTACGTCATTTTATAGAGCCAGTTACCAGGAAAACAAATATCACTCGTCAGACGGGCTGCGTTGGGGCTTTGATCCTCAACGCCCCGAATTGGGCCCAAAAAGGTCAAATCTGCCCTCATAAGGTATTCATGATTCAAACATACGTCATTTTAAAGGTAAAATTACCGGGAGGACTAATATTATCGTCAGACGATCTGCGTTGCGACTTTGACCCGTCCAACGGCCCCGGAATTGGGGCCCTAAAAATGATCATATCAAATACGGAATTTTATAGAAAAATTTACCTCGGAAAAAAAATATAACTGTCAGACTGGCTGTGTTTTTGCCCTTACCCGCCACTTCCCCCCCTCTTTCCCCCCCCCCCCCCCAAAAAAAAAATGTTAAAAAATGTTTTGTCTCGAATACTTACGAAATATGTGGATTAATCGATTTTCGTGGCGTAAATGCAGTCATGATGTTTATGCAAATTTTTGGGGCATTTGGCCCTGCAACTACCACTTTTTTATTTTTCGGGATATAGATCGATGAATAAATCATGGAAGACATGTTTTTCTTCGTTTATGGTAATTTTTAAAAATAATGGTGTATGTATAGTATGTAGGGTGTAAACTGTAAAGAGTGTTGTAATTTTATTTTTTTAACCAAAGAAGAGTTGTGTTTAATTTACTACTTGTTGCTGCTACTATGACGGTTTCTGACTTTTAAAACACAGATTAGCTTAAACTTTGCATTTGTATAACGATACAAGATAACATTTTACAAACATTTACTTTTATGAATAAGTAATGAATCATGTCCATCATAAGTTACGTAAATAATTATCATCATATGATAACCTATTAAGCAATAATCTTTAATATGTGTTGAATCATGCAAATAGTTTTTATAAGTTTCAAACATTTTAGGTTAGAATATATAAATTGGTAAAGGGATAATAAACTCCAAACATCCAAACTTCCATACATTCGTTATCACAGTATGTTTGAAAATTTTTATCATAGTAATCTTCAGGAGTAATCTCATCAATATCATAAGTAAAATTTTTTAAAGTGTTAAATCATGCAAATAGTGTTTATAAGTTACAAACAATTGAATTAGGATATATAAATTGGTTTGGTATAATTAACTTCAAAATCAAACTTTTTACCACATTCGTAATCACTACGCTTGTATGCTTTAACATTTTATTAGTAATCATCATCATCATATCATAACATACTAATAAACTTTTAGATGCGTTGAAACAGCAATACTTTTCATTAAAGACAATTGAGCATTAGAATAAATAAATTGTGAAAAAATTAAAACTGTAATAACATTCGTCATCACTGTACGCTGCTTCCGAAACATCTATGTCAACATCATCCTCATCGAAATTCTCTCCTTCTAAATAGCATTGCATAATCTCATCAAGTGACGAAGGGGACAGATCATAGAGGAACCATGGTCTGTATTTAACATCTCTATATATTATACATAATGGCATTTTTTTTAAATTTCTGTCTATGGAACCAATTTAACAGCGTCATTGTCGCCTACAATAAAACCAAGGTTTAACATATTATATATGACATTTATATAAAAAATAACAAATAAAATATATATATATATATATATATATATATATATATATATATAATATTGCCTACTTTAAAAACAAAAAATGATGAAATAATGATGAGTAATATTCTTTTTCATGGGCACTTTTACTATAGAATGCCGAAAGTTTCAATTTTGGGATCCTTAAGACTTTTTGGATTATTTGGATTAAGGACGTGTCAACCCTTGGTCATAATACCCACTCTAACCTAGGGGGGGGGGGGGGATGAGGGACCCATTCTGGTTAGAACCAGCCACAGGTATGGGTATGAAAGGGGGGGCTCTCACGTCGCGGTCGTCATCGTCTTTGTCATCGTTCATTATGTCATTGTCATCGTCGTCGGAGAACTAGTCAAGGGAAGGGGGCAAGGTCCCCGACGACGATTGTCAGAGCTCGTCTCTAGATTCGGGGAGTAATATACTACCCATCTTACTAGCTGATGTTTGCGAGGTGGACTTTTTCTCTTGAATCGCCTTTTACGATTAGCAGAGCCATGCTCTGGGGCAAGCTCGAGAAAACCAGGCTTTGACGCAGAGCGCAGAGGTAAAGTCTGGACTCTGGATCACTTGGAAGCTCTATCGGTGGTCCTATCGGGTTGTGCTTTGCAATGTGTGTGCAATGTGTGCAACAATGTGTAATAGGGGGTATCTAGGCACATTTTCCAAATATTGCTCACTTTTCTAAGAAATGACCGTAAATATGACAACACTGTTAATTTGTAGAAATTTACCGATTTTGTGTAGGAGATAATTATTTGAAATCTCAAAATGTGCTTTGATAGCGACATACGCACATCCTTTCTGAACAGCCTCCCAAAAATACAGATTTTTTGGCTGAAAATTAAAGGTAAAAAGCGGTACGTTTTTGTATGTGAAATTAGAGTATTTGATGATCAAGCATGCTTTTACGTGGGCATTTAAAATTGGGAAAAAAAGTTTTGGCCCGAGCTTGGCAAGGCAGATTTTTACATCTTTGGGGGCCCACTTTGGAGGTAACCTAAAAGGGTCAAAGCCCCAACGCAAGACGCAACCCATCTGACAAGTGATATTCGATTTCTTGGGAACTGACTCTATAAAAAGACGTATGTTTTATTATGTTTACCCTATGGGGACAAAATCAACCATTTTGAGGGCCCCTTCGGGGTTACTTAACGGGTCAAAGCCCCAAAAGCAGCTCGTCTGACGAGTGATATTCGTTTTCCTGGTAATTTTCACTATAAAAAGACGTATGTTTTAATCACGTGTATACCTCATGAGGGCAGAGTTGACTTTTTTGGGGGCCCACTTTGGGGGCATCTGACGGGTCAACAGCCCAACGCAGCTCTTTGTACAAGTAATATACTTTTTTGGGCTAACTTATTTTATGAAGTTTTGTATGTTTTAATCATGTATACTTAAAAGGGGCAGATTCGACCCTTTTTGGGGCCCACTTTGGGGGCGTCTGACGGGTAAACGCCCCCACGTTGACTCGTAAGACGCGCATTTTTGAAAATGACTTGAATTTCCGCTTCTACTCCAATGGTCCAAACATATGTACCTTATGAGGCAATAGAAACTGTCACTGGCTCTCGGTCTATAAGTATAGAAAGCGTGCGCGCTCAACAGCTTGACGTGGACCAACTAATAACAAACTTTGCTAACGCTAACGTTCGTAGGAAGAACAAATTCCGAACATAGTGAGTAGATAGTGAAAATCTAAGTTGTAAAGTGAATGTATTTAATATTAATGTAAATAAGCATGTGAATTTATGGACTTCAACAATGGAATAACACTCGATTATATTTTTCAACATAATATGTCATCACTTCTCCTGCATAGATTCTGAAATGGTGAGTACTTGCTAAGTCAATCAATTAAGAAATGAATGCATGATTCAAATTTGGTAATAATTGGTTTTGCATAAGTGGTAGTTTGCGCTATGCAACTGGATACTGCTATTGGTCTTTTCTTTGATTCAAGTAAGGCTTTTGACTTTTTTACTGACAACTTTTTTACATCATGTACTCAGATGGAAACACTTATTGCTAATGGCATTTTTACTTGCGGAACTGTAAGGTCGAATATAAAAAGGATTGCCGGACATGATAAAGAAAAACGATAAACTAAAATGCGGAGAGTTCATGTTTGAAGCAAAAGGGGTTGTTGCAGCAGTGAAGTGGCAGGACAACAAGCCAGTTACACTGTTGTCAACTGATCATTCTCCAAGAGATACTACGTCCGTGACAAGAACGAACAAAGGGTGGTACAAAAATTGAGATTTCTTGCCCACGTGTTGTTCCCCCACCCCCTCCCCCCCACCTTCACCCCATTCACCTCAAATAGCACAAACAACTTCCTGACAAACGCGTAAAACCATCCCAACAACCTACACCACATGCTGGGTAAGCTTCCTAAAATATAAAAAATGGGTTTTGGCAAAAAAAGCAATGCCCTATAACAAATAAAATGGTAAAAACTCACTCCCCTAGGGTTTTCTGTTTTAGTTCTAGCTCTAGTGATCACTCACTACATGGGATCAACCAAAATAACAACCAAAAATAAGTGATTTTGGATAAACAAACAAATCGCAAAATGAATAAAAAAACTCTAAAAACAATACAATTTTTTTACATATGTAAATAAACAAAAATAATAAGTAACGAAAAGAAGCCACCACAAAAGATTAACCAAGCACAAACAAACCCTCAACTTTCTATTTCTCTTTCGCCACCACTTGCTATCACCCCTTGGGGTCCTTCGTCCCTGGGACAGCCCCCCCCCCCCCCCGCACCACTTACTTGGTGGGACAGCGTCAAAGAAATCTATGCCAAACGAGCCAAGGTTGTAGAGTTTATTAAAAACTACGGGGCACTGAAAGTCACTATAACCGTAAAAAGTCTCGAGGATTTATCTACCATCTGAGCTAAACATCTCCAGTTTACACAAAATGTACAACAAATCAGTGGATATAATTTTTCATGGCTCTTGCGATTTCTTCCGTAAAGCTTTTACGACTTCTATTAATATTGGCTTTGGAACACCAGCCACTGACGTTTGCAGTTTCTGTACCCGTTTCAAGAATGAAATTAGTATTAATAGTTTTAGGGCGCTTCAACGGCAGAGATTATTTGCACCTCCAAGATATTTTGTTAACTATGTATGAATGTAAAATACGGTAAATAAGGTTAAATGGTGTGTTTTCAAAAAATCATTTCTCATTTGGAAAAGGAATTGCAAGGGTTCGATATTTTGTCAGAGGAGAAATCTGATAAAATTTTTATAAGACTAAAGTTTTTCATATGTAGAAAATGCCAATTATCAAACCCATATACTTAATCATCAAATCTGAGGATAAAACGTCCACGTCGTCAAATGGAGCAACATCTCTGGAATTGCATGTTAATGAATGTCATTCGTATGCGAACAAAGTTCAGACAAGTAGGGAAGAAGGGTTTCCGCTTTCATAAGAAAACAGGTCTTCACACGACAGTTTAATTATTTCTCAAAACCAACACCCTTTGACGCTCATTCAACAATAGGATGAATGGATCGCATCACATCAACTCTCCTAATACGGGAATTTTATTTGGAAGACGATTAGCTAGGTAGTTTGTCTATTTTGTAGCGCAAAACCTTCGCACGGTAGAGTATGGAAAACGCAGTCAAAAACAAAACGACGCTAGCTATTAATTCTGCAAACTTCAACAATCCTTGCTTTTAATTTCAACTGTAGGAACATTTTGCAGTCAAGTTTCAACTCTTAATACTGAACATTTTAAATTTATCTTTGTTGATTTGACGAATGAAAATCCCAATTCACAGTGGTCGTGAAACGCGAAAACACTGTAGATTAATGTTGGTAACTTAAAGCAGCCTGTTGCGGTTTGAACATGTTTTTTTCTACAATTTAGTCTGTAGAACCAATTTTAATAACTTTGTTTTGACGAATAAACCCCTTCACTGGGTTTTCCGCGACCCGTGATTTAATCCTTGGTGAGCCGTCTGTCCGTGCTGACCACATAGTTTGTAACGTTCCCAATAGATTCAACAGCAAATCTACTCGAGTATCGTAGTTATTGTGTGCTTGCTTTCTGGCCTATCCGTAAGGTCTTTTAATTATTTTGGATGTGTTGGAATAGTGTTCAGTATATTATACTAATGGTGTACGGTATATTTTAAATGTGGGTACAGTAAATAATGCTTTCTATGCGCAGCGCATGTTCGAAATTTTGTTCTAGTTGTTGATAAATGCCGAGGCGGGTGTATCTGCATAAATAAAGTAAAGGCTGTCCGATGCGATGCTGGTTGACCACAAAATAACGGTACTAATTCTATTGGAACATGCAACCAAAATTAAATGACATCATGTGAGATCTTCATATCTTTTTGTCTCAGTTGTTGAAAAGTAAAACCATGGAGTATGGTGAAATTTTTTAATTACTAGGAAGCTTCGCAAACGCTTTTTTTTTTTTGGGGGGGGGGCGTGTTATTGGATGAGCGTAATTGGTGCATTGAGCTGCTATGTGTTATTCAGATGGTATTTAAATTAATTTCGTTTTCCCATTGCTATGGGCTGCGAGACACGCTTGGTAATATTGTTTTAATTTTTTACGACGACGATATGAGGATCAGGGGCGCACATTATATTGCACACTACATTACAATCGAATAAAGCATGTAGGTGTTATGAAGAAATTTGGTAAAAAACGAAAAAAAGCGTAAATTTGCGATTTATAAGAAATATTTTTTTTTCTATTACGCACAAATTGCACACGAATATATTAATTCTTAAAATACAATAGGATAAAGCATTTAGGTGGTATAAGTCAAAGAAATTTATTTAAGTCGTAAAAATCGTAAAATTGTGATTTTCATGAGAAATAATTTTTTGATTGCGCTCAAATTTCACGCGAATATATTAATTCATAAAATTAAGAATCTGCGAAAAAATCATTACAATCGGATAAAGCATGTAGGGGTTTAAGTCGAAGAATTTTTTTTTAAATCGAAATAAATCGTAAAATGCGACGTGGCACGTGGCAGTTCTAAGTTCATAAATTTCAAAGGCCTTTAGAAAATTTCATCGCTATTGCCATTGGAGTATCGGTCTAGCCGGAATCGTGTTAACAAACACACAAAAATACAAACAGAAAGAAGAAAAAAACATCCCGGATTTTTTTCACCAGTGTAGTGAAATGGAATCTTTGCTTCGCTCATCCAAAAATGTATTACAAGAGAAAATGAAAGCAGGCCAAAAGCTACAGAATTATCTGCATAAACAATTCAATGTTATTTCGCGTGTGCAGATGAATGTTGGCTCCGAGGCGGTAAATAAAAATAAATAAGAACGTTCTACAAATTGCTTTTGAATTTTAATAATATATCACAAAATTTCCTTTTTAATTTGTTGATGCATACAGCTGTTGTTTAATTAATAAATCAAAAACTAATAATATATTCATTACCAAGGTGATTGGTTATCGTGTTTTTTCAATAATGTACACACACAACTCTTTATGGTGGAGATTGATTGAAGTACAATATGCTCATTTTGTTTCACAGGCAAAATAGTAAATTATGTTGACTAACTGGATCGTTCATAATAAACGGGCATTGCAGTTTACCCGTACGTATCTTTTCCGAATCCCTTCCTTCGCGGGAACTATGCGGGACGTCCCGTGACTTTCCCAGACACGGGACGTCCCTTAACTTGCCCTCGCGGGTCCCGTGCGGGACGTCCCGTGACTTTCCCCAAGACGGGACGTCCCTTAACCTTCCCTCGCGGTTCCCGTGCGGGACGTCCCTTAAACTTCCCACGCGGGTCCCGTGCGGGATTATCACGGGAAGATCGCGGGACGTCCCGTACGGGAAACTAGCGGGAAGATCGCGGGACGTCCCGTGCGGGATTATCACGGGAAGATCGCGGGACGTCCCGTACGGGACCCGGTATCGGCCAGTAGGACACTTCTAGGCGGGACCCGTACGGGACGTCCCGCAAGGGTCCCGCCCGGGCGAGTGCGGGAAAAAGACTGCGGGAAGACTGCGGGAAAGCCCAAAAATGTTTGTTGGGTTCGCTTTGCTAATCATTGGTCCTAAGCCTGTGTTTTAAGTTTTTTTTCGATTTTTCTTTGTTTTATGTCTATTAACTACATTATGTGATTAAGTAACAATTTGATGATGCAAAATATCATCATCAAGTTCATCCTACATCATGGACCCGAGGTCAGTGTTTTGCGGCCCTGTAGGAGGCAACAGTCTGCAGGCGATGAAATTTGCCTCAGATATTTTGTGCATGTGTTCGGAGGGCAGGCTGTGCGTAAGTTGGGCTAGCGAAGTCACAGTTTCGCCTACAAGCCAGTCTCCGGGGAAGACGATTTCTCCTTGGGAAATGCGGGCACAATGGGCAATCAAGAAAAACATCACATGATGCAGCCACTTGCACGCCGAATTGGCAACCTGGTCAAGCGGGGGTTGCGCTGCGCCAGCAACGAGGCTAGCGTTGGACCTTGAAAAATTCACTGAGATTGGGGGAACCAGCGCCCGGGAAAGAAATCACTTCAAAATTGATCCAATCATTGTTACCCACGCTAAGGACGCGGAGAAAAACAGCGGGAGCAGGGGCTGCTAGCTGGACGCCGCGAAGCAAGAGCGAGGTGGTTGGTCGGGAAAGCACGGTCAAAAAGTGCGTGAATAACCGCGAGGGTCAACATGTCCGCGCTTAGATCGTACCGACCGCCGTGGGAATATCCCGAGAATATATAGGCCGTTTTAGCCCTGATTCACCCGAAATCCTTGGTAAGAGTGTTGTTGGGCACCTCTACCAAGTGGGGACGAGGCACACAAGCCACGCTGACGAGGGGTGCGAGTTGGAATTTGATTTATAGGTTATAAAAATGGTGCACGGCTTCTCTCGGGCTAAGTCACGGATTTTGTCAGGGAAATCGAACCAAAATTATTTTTATTTCGGTCCGGTTTTCGGTTCGGTTCGACCCTACAAAAAATAACGGTTTGGTTTAAAACCGGTTATTATATAAATATTATTTTATTTAAGACAACCCCTTTCATAAACATTGGAATTAAATATTCCGTCGAATCAGTACAGTGAAGTGAAGGAGGTATATTTCCTGGGGCACTGTGAGTCCACAGAGCAACAAAAAACGCAAGAAAAAAATAGTCGCTTTTTGAAAATAAGATATAACACGTATCGTTTTTATTAAATCGTTGTGATGACAGTGGCGCATGTGCTTTAAAGTGTGTAATTAATTGGTTGTAGAAATATATGTATATATGAAAGTGAGGTTAATCGTGACGACACTATATTGTCGCAAATTTCACATTTTCAGGGATTTTTTTACTATGGACTAGCTGTAAAATGGTGCATTTTACCTCAAAGGCAATACTTGTAAAATAATACCGTTGCCATAAAATCGATCGCCAGTTGGCATTGCCTTCATTGCATTGCTGTATGAATAAGTTCATAAGTTAGCAATTTTTATCCAGACGAAACTTTTGAGTCTGAAATTTTTTTAGCATGAGGGGGTTTAAAAGGGTTTACTATGTGAAATTTTTTAGTTGTTAACATACTGGTAGGTCTGTTTATTGCAAAATAGAACAACAATCTGTCCTTGTGAATCGTCCCTAGAACTTTATTAACCTATAGGCAGGCATACCCTATTCAATTACCTAATTGTTGTCCGTCAATATATATTAACAGCACACCAGCACAGTTGCATTATTCTGAAACGTCCGATAGCGGTTAGGAAAAGGTGCGGGTCGTCGAGGTCATATCTTTACAACAACAAAAAACAGCACAGAAACCAGCATAACTATAGTGTGTCAAACCTCTAATCTCGCACTGAACAGAAGGAAAAACCGACCAAGCATAAACTGCTCAACCTGTGCGAACGGAATAGACGGAGAACAACACTGAGATCACACGCTTTACTGAGTAGCAAACAAAACCTTCAGTCTGGACGGAACAGACTTCTCTTAAAGATAACAGACATCTAACTGAACACATTCAACAGAAACAGAAGCCAATGTTATGTACAGTGGAAATCTGAACAAGAGCGGAACTAAGAACGGAAAAAAGCACAGCACATAAACCGTGTTTAAGGCTCTTCACATTGAACAGAACGAAACCTAGCCACTTTTCAAACATCACTCGTCAGGCTACACGGACGGAACAGAGAACTAAACCGGACGAAAAAGAGAAAAAACCTTCCAGTCTACACAGAACAGACAACCTCCTGAAGAGAACAAACAATAAAAAGAATGATGAATGAGAACGAGTACAGCAAAGACTTGAGCAAGCAACACATACAGCAGCAACAGAAGCTAAGTCTTGTGTACTGTGGAGGCCCAATGACCAAAAGCGAGAAGAGTGTTTGGAAAAAACACGTCCGCCTGGGACAAGAACAAAAGACCGATCGGCGAGGCGAGGCTCTGCTGTGTACGTGAAAGTTTTGTTCAAAAGGTGCGGGGCGGCGAAAGGTCATATCGAAGCTGCACGCAAGGTGCACTGACGTTTTCCAAATCATGTTTATGACAATGGCGCATGTGATTTTAGTTTGTGTAATTATTGGTTTGTTGGAAGTAATATTTTTGGGGATATGTAGTGAGGCCCATCGTGACAACACCAACATTGGCGCAGATATCAAAATGGAAACTAAGAAAGAAAGTAAGCTAATGCCGTGTTGGAAACAAAAGATTTGGGTTGTTATTCTCCAAAGTATACCCACCTGCTTTTTAAAAACGTCAATAGAAACGACCTATTTTTTTTTTTTAAAAAAAAAAGGTGACCACACGGTATTTACCAACTATAGGCCTCTTTGCACAAGGCCCTGAAAATCTAGTTTCCACTCTCTACAATTTAAACTCCTGAACACATCAAAGCCTCTCTCACCCTGCCTTCCTTTAAACATAAGTTGAAATCATATCTTACAGCAAACAGCTTTTACTCCATCAATGACTACCTCTCCATGTAAATATTTGCAGTTAATTTATTTTATCATAAGATATTTATTGTGCGGTGCCTCGGTGTTTCTTGTTGCGCCACTTAGCCGATTCCCACATGCGTTCGACGGTCTGCGTGTTTGTGCCGGTGTCTGGATCCACGAAGCTGTACTTATGGTTGACCTTGAAATGTTTGAATTCTCTTTCTCAACTCATTTGTCTTGTAAGCGCGCCAACTGTCTGAGAAGATTGTGGTGCCTTTCTTGATGTGTTTCTTGATCTCTTTCATCAGAGTCTTCGCTCTTCGGTCTGGAACCTGAACATGGAAGCATTCTCCTGTTTCACGACAAACTCCTCCAAACATTCACTGTTGAAGTAGTACCCGTCCTGCATTGTTCTTGCGTTTCGTGAACATTGACTCGTCAATCTCCACAATTGTGTTTACACCTCCGATCTTGTGTTGCGGACGTCGGCTCAACTGTTCGACTACGACTTCTCTCATGTAAGCGTTACAACCAACAGTAGTCGCCTGAGCCATGCCTCTTTACACCACTCAATTGAAGTCAATTCTTTGGACCAACAGTACAAGAAGCGAACGGCTGTGACGAATGGCAAGCGACTGTCGGCGAACCAGTTTCCGACGCGCATGTTGACCTTTTCTGTATAACACTTTACGTTGCATTTCCAAAAAACACGTGATCCAAAGTACAGCTTCATTTGGTGTCCGTTCGTGCATATTCGATGAGTTGGCAAAACACCCTTCTCTTGAAGGAATGCAACAGCCTCTTCCTCAGTGCTTGGCAAATTAAAAATATTCATTCAGAACACTAGGTGAACGTCAAAGTCAAGTGCACGGCGACGACTGCTCTTATGTAGGTCTACGCGTTCCAACAGACTGTACTCGCCTGAGTCACGTTGAGCGTGTGAGTCAACTTCATTGTCTGAGTCATATTCAACTCCTTGCAAGTTTTAGACTACGGATTATTTATTCTAAACAGAAGTAAGTAAAAAAACAACGATTTAAGGTGTCTCTTTCAAGCTAAAAGTTGACCAAAATGTAATGGTTTCGTGCTCCCATGATAACATCGAAATGGCTGGACCGAAAATTATGCCATTTTTGGGAGAAGCTAAATAACTGAAAAATGTTTGCCACGTATGATCAGAATGCACTTTTTTTCACTAATTTTCTGCCAAAAAAATCAGAAAATACGTGAAAATTGGAAAATTTTGACGTAATTCTTGATTTTTTGGTGGAAAATGGGGAAAAAAAGTACATTCTGATCATACGTTGCAAACATTATACAATCATCTAACTTCTCCCAAATTGCATAATTTTCGGTCCAGCCATTTCGATGTTATCATGGGAGCACGGAAGGTCTGCAAGCGGTTAAAAATGTGATTCCCGCCTCCGACCGTGGCGCTCTCTGCAGTTTTATGTTTCAAGTCGGGTCTAGGCGTGTTTTAAACAATCCCCATGCCGAGAGGCCATTATTGTACAGTCAGTGTCCTATTGTAAAGGATTAAACGAGTAATTTTTATACTATTGTATTATTATGATTTCTTGGTACTTTTGGAGTTGAGCTTGATGCTTACTGTCTCTTTGAATGTATTGGACATGATCATGATTTATCAAAATCATATCAATTCAAAATTTCCATATCTTACTAGGATTCGATCATATTATCGGTATTATTTATAGGAGTCGTGCGCTTCGGATCTGTGTCGGAGCCGCGGACAGCCTTGATCATTTAGGAAGTAATTTTATTTATCCACCATGCATTTTATTTCATTTATAATAGGCTATAAGATGCCATTTATGGTGGTTCACACATAGGGCGCAGGTATGATAAGCATATTATGGCCCCAAAAGGGGACGCGGGTTCGATGACATTATAAGTAATAATCTAACGTAGGCCTACTCTCCATTCCACCGTATCCACTCATCGTCTTGAGTTGCATTGGATCATCTATTTAGAACCACAAACATCTAGCTCATAAGACGGTGTACGAACTGGATATGTTTGGTATATTAACTGAGTTCATTAACTGATTAGAAAATATTGATTTTTTTCTTCACCTAGCGCTTGCTTTGGCATTATAAATTTTGTTAAAGGAATATCCCGTTCGGTGGGTGACTATGTTGACGACGAGTGGTGGTGGTGGTGGTGGTGAAGGTGAAAATAAAATATGTGGGGAAATCCTTGGCGCCTTTGATTCGCTAACAAGCATATTGAGAATAAATAAATGAAGACATGTGTGATGCTCTGTTTATCGTCAAGCAACCCAGTCCCCTCACACTCCGCGTATAACACTCTCGCAAACATCAACAACCATCTATTCTCCAATAGATAACGAGCCACTCACTTGAGATACATTTGTAAGACGTAATAGCATTCAATAATATGGTCTCGATCTATCGATCTTGTAACTGTGGCACACTTATTTTCAGGTTTTAAATTTGTTTATTTATCTCGATTAATGGGAGTGTGATATTATGTAAACGAAATTCGAAGTTTTTTTTTATTAACAATAACATGGCATCTTAAAGTCGTGCATGTCTATAGTGCGTATTATCTATTGATTATTATAATATTCATAGTATTGTCATAAGCCCGAAGAAACCCATACATGCACACATGAAAACCCCTCTCATACCAAAAATTCGAAGTCACTAAGTGCAGTGATCATTTTTCCCTTCCTACCTCAGGCTATCACCAAGTATGTGAACTTTTGACGGAAGGTGAATGAGGATATTGACATTTCATTCAAATTATTCAACTTGTGTCCGAACTACGAATATTATTAAAATGACGACGTCGGAGTGATGTTTTTCGGTAGCGGGAGACGAACTCAATACACGCACTTGTATTTGACCTTGAATGAGTGTTGTGAGAGGCCAACACAGATAACCGTTCCCCGCGTTGAGTTGTAATGTAATACTTTCGGTCACACCAATAAGTGAATCACACAGTCGCACCGTCGCACTGACGTCCTACACACATTCTTGAGATAACTTGCCTTGTTGCTGTCAAAATTGTGTTATTTCCATTTTTCCGTTTTCAACCTTGGCCATCCCCATGATATGATTTTTTAAATTTAAATTTTTAAAGTTTAATAGTAGGTAATTGCAAATGTTTCGATTTTATTGATGACCTTCCTTCAATCAGTCTCATAAGTCAAAATATTGTCATATTGCTTAATTCTTTCGTCATTTGTTTCTCCCCTAATCCATCATTTACGCTTCTACAATGACGCAGACGTAGAAAATGTATGGATATAATTCTTTTAATTTTTGGATTGATTTCCATAAAAGTGCAATCTTGATTCCAATATCGGATATAGTATGATACAAATGTAATTAAATCGAGCGGCCAACAAGCCATCATCAAGCAATCCATTATGGAAATTGGCTATGTTTCGATTCGAATGCAAATCCATTTTAAACAGCAGCTGTATTTTGCAACAATTATTGATGTGTTCCTTTCCCTAGATACGTTCATCGAGTAATAATAAAAAAAATATTATTATTGGAATTGCGTTATGAAGACTCCAATATGTCAATCTTGAGAAAATAGCTCGTGTTTTGTTTATATTTTGTATAGTATGTGTTTATGTTTCGTTTGCTCTCCAGCGGACAAACGACTGTGGTGGAATTTTCATGATGTATATAATAATATCGTATCGTAATCGTATAAGTATTCATGTGGTATTGAACACGGGAATTTATTTAAATCTATTCAAATCTACTTTATTTCCGATATGTCTCTTTCAGGTTAAAGTTTGACCAAAACGTAATGGTTCTGCGCTCCCATGCGCTCCCATGATAACATCGAAATGACTGGTCCGAAAATTATACAATTTTGGGAGAAGTTAGATAATTGTTTAATGTTTGCAACGTTTTGAACAGAACGTTAATTGTTTCCCCCATTTTCTGCAAAAAAAAAAACAAGAAAATACGTAAAAATACGTAAAATTTATAAAATTTGTCGTATTTCTTGATTTTTTTGGTAGAAAATTGTGAAAAAAATTAGCAATATGTTCAATATGTTGCAAACACTATACAATTATCTAACTTCTCCCAAAATTGCATAATTTTCGGGCCAGTCATTTCGATGTTATCATGGGAGCACTGAAGGTCTGCAAGCGGTTGAAAAATGCGATTCTGCCTCCGACCGGTAGCGCATATATTATTCTATATCTATGATTGAGTACTTGGTCTATGTGGCATATGAGCTACGTTTATTGACTGATACGATTAAATGACTGTGCACTTGTTTATTATCTTCACCTACTGTTTTGAGTTTGGTAAGGTAAGGTAAAATTATGCAATTTTGGGAGAAGTAGGATAATTGTATAATGTTTGCAACGTTTTGTACAGAACGTTAATTGTTTCCCCCATTTTCCGCAAAAAAAAAACAAGAAAATTCGTAAAAATATGTAAAATTTATAAAATTTGTCGTATTTCTTGATTTTTTTGGTGGAAAATTAAATTGCATAATTTTCGGGCCAGTCATTTCGATGCTATCATGGGAGCACTGAAGGTCTGCAAGCGGTTGAAAAATGCGATTCTGCCTCCGACCGGTAGCGCATATATTATTCTATATCTATGATTGAGTACTTGGTCTATGTGGCATATGAGCTACGTTTATTGACTGATACGATTAAATGACTGTGCACTTGTTTATTATCTTCACCTACTGTTTTGAGTTTGGTAAGGTAAGGTAAAATTATGCAATTTTGGGAGAAGTAGGATAATTGTATAATGTTTGCAACGTTTTGTACAGAACGTTAATTGTTTCCCCCATTTTCTGCAAAAAAAAAACAAGAAAATACGTAAAAATATGTAAAATTTATAAAATTTGTCGTATTTCTTGATTTTTTTGGTGAAAAATTGTGAAAAAAAAGCAAAATGTTCAATATGTTGCAAACACTATACAATTATCTAACTTCTCCCAAAATTGCATAATTTTCGGGCCAGTCATTTCGATGTTATCATGGGAGCACTGAAGGTCTGCAAGCGGTTGAAAAATGCGATTCTGCCTCCGACCGGTAGCGCATATATTATTCTATATCTATGATCGAGTACTTGGTCTATGTGGCATATGAGCTACGTTTATTGACTGATACGATTAAATGACTGTGCACTTGTTTATTATCTTCACCTACTGTTTTGAGTTTGGTAAGGTAAGGTAAAATTATGCAATTTTGGGAGAAGTAGGATAATTGTATAATGTTTGCAACGTTTTGTACAGAACGTCAATTGTTGCCCCCATTTTCTGCAAAAAAAAAACAAAAACAAGAAAATACGTAAAAATACGTATTTCTTGATTTTTTTGGTGGAAAATTGTGAAAAAAATTAGTAATATGTTCAATATGTTGCAAACACTATACAACTATCTAACTTCTCCCAAAATTGCATAATTTTCGGGCCAGTCATTTTGATGTTATCATGGGAGCACTGAAGGTCTGCAAGCGGTTGAAAAATGCGATTCTGCCTCCGACCGGTAGCGCATATATTATTCTATATCTATGATCGAGTACTTGGTCTATGTGGCATATGAGCTACGTTTATTGACTGATACGATTAAATGACTGTGCACTTGTTTATCTTCACCTACTGTTTTGAGTTTGGTAAGGTAAGGTGGTAAATGTAATTGTAGAAGTGCGAGTATTGCTAGTGAAAATGTGAGAAAGTTTACGGCGTGTGAAAAAAAATTACGTGTGTGTGTAATTTTTACTCCTGTAAATGCGTATTTGGATACTATGGGAAGAAGATGTAAGGGAAAACTCTCAATCTATCAAATACGACACAAAATTACAGCACAAAATTCTATCTGCAATGTATGTGAGTGAGGATCTGTTTATTGTATACAGCTACGCAGCACTATCCCCTCCTACACCATACAAACGACCAGAACGCTTATTGTTGAGAATCAAATTTATTTAGTATTCGATTTAATTTTTACTAATCTTTGATTATACGTCTCTTGTCTTGGTCATTTAAACGAAGTTAACTAATTCTGTAGGCTGAGTACGATTGATTATTAACCGCGATGTAAGAAGCGAGAAACAAGACATATCTTATGATTGCAAAATGAATTGAATTTGATAGTTCCTAGCACTGCTTATCTTCACCTTGACATGGATGCCACCATTCCACTTTTGTCTCACGTTTCCTTCATTCGTAATTCAACAATAAGTCGCTCAAGACATACGCAGTACCAGGTTACATTTTTTTAGTTTTAATTCGTTGTTTTATTAATTGCCTACTCGTATTTCTAGTATAACGATTAATATGTCCATATAATATGTGTAATAAAATAATCATATTCTATGGGAATGAGAGATTAAGACGTGCAGTATAATAAAATACCGTAGACAATCGCGAAGTGATTGCAAAGATTTGGTGATTGTGTTTGAAACAACTAACAAGCTACAATTATTCACTTATGTAACTTCGTGCGGGGTCTATGCGCAGTGGGACCCGCTCAGTCAGTCAGCGAGTGCACAGCGTAACACGTATCTCGGGTGACTGTGAATCATATAGCTCGCCCACGCTGTTATTGGCTCAAAAATCATGATTGGAATATCGCTAGTCCTGCCTTTTGAGTCCCGGTAAAGCATGCTCTCTCTCTCTCTACGTAAATTCCCACGGGTTAAAAGCAGCACTCTTAACAAAAAAAAATTGAGGGGGGGGTCCCGTTGATGAACAAGTACCGAATTTTGATCTAAAGTGATTTTTGCAATGGAAGTTGAAGGCTGTGAAGAAGTTCATATAGATTTACTTGACCTCATTTTGATAAATTTATGGACAACCTTTATTGCTACAGGTTAGTTTATTTCTTGAAACCTAGTAGGGCCTTGGCCCTATAGGCATTATAAACCCGAAACTATTTGCCATGTAGCTGACTAAAAATTAGGCCTAGGCTAGGCTTCCGCTTGGCCCGTGCTCGTCAATAAATTAAGCTGCCTAAAGGCTTAACCTATAGATTCCACATCCACTGACCACATCCACTGAACAGGTAGGCCTAGGCCTACCAATACATTAGGGCCATCAAAGTCCATCTCGTAAACTTCTCGCGGTTTGGCCCGTGAATAGGGGAGTTTCACTCCGTGAAACTAATGGCGAGCTCTGGGTCGTCTTCGGGGAACCCCTTCCCTTTGACTACCTCCCCGACGGCGACGACAAAGACTACACGGACGGATGATGAGGAGGAGACCACCACGACGTGGGGGAACCCCTGCCCTCCCCATATGCTTGTGGCTGGTTCTGACCAGCACAGGCCTGTCCACCCCTTGTCCCCCTGCGTCATCCCTTACGTCCGTCCCTTCGTCTCGATTAGCCAAGTTGCATAAATATGAGACGTTTAGCAATATCCAATCAAGCATTGAGGGCAATATCAACATCTAAACCGTGGGTATCTTGTTCCGCATTGATTGTTAAACTAGATCATGGATGGGTCCAAACAGCTTGGTACAGTATATTATGTAGACATCATAGTCCAACTCGCAACCTTCTCGTGGTTTGGCCCGTGATTTGGGGAATTTTCACTCCCTGAAACTAATGGCGGAGCTCTGGGTCGTCGTCGGGGAACTTTTCCCGTTCCTTTGACTTCCTCCTCGACGGCGATGACAATGACAACACGGACGGATGATGACACAGACGAAGACGGCCATGACGTAGGGGAACCCCTGCCCTCCCCATACGCTTGTGGCTGGTTCGGACCAGCACAACCCTGTCCACCCCTTGTCCCCCCGCGTCTCCCCTTATGTTCCTTCCCTCGGAAAGAAGTATACATGGGGGTAACTCACACTTATAGAATTTGTTTTATCTTGAAGGCGCAAATAATCTTAGCTGTTAAAGCGCCCTAAAACTATTATTACTAATACTAATATAGCAAATAGGCCCCCTCCTACTTTTGCACACTAAATGCCGCTGTTCCATATCTGGGTGCTAGGCGACCACTACGTCAAGGTGGATTCATGACATTGCGTTGCCTTGCGATTTTGCGAGACACTGTTGTTCTGCAGGTAGTTCACGACCTTGCAGAGAAACAACGCATCCACTGCCTGTGCACACGTGACTTTGTGTTAGATTAGATAATCATGTCAAAATATGAATTAGGAAGCCTTGACTTGCGTGCATTAAAAGTTGTCCAATTTTTGCTTTACGTTGCGATATCGCACGCAGCTTGCGCCCGACTGGTTCAACATAATCGCAATGCAATATCATGAATCACCTTAAGTCATCTGGCATTGTTAATTTGTCGCTTTGCTCACGAATATAGAATGGTGGCTTGTATTACTTAACTATTTAGTCCCTTATTTTGTAATATTAAGTAATTTGTATTAGGGTTTACCAATACACCGTTTATATTACTAGTGTTCGACACGGGTTGGTGGTCATTTAAACGGACGCAAGTTGCAGCGACGGTGAAGATTTTAACCTGCCTTCTGTAAAACATCAAACGCTAGTATTAAAACTGGGTCTAAGGATAACAGTAAAAATATTACATGTGGCGAGCTAATTAAGATTTATTTGTAAAGACATACAATTTCGAAAGTTGGTAATAGAACTAATTGTTAATTGAATACTACCAAATTAAATATAGGCATATTTAAGTTTTAAAAAATGGTAAATTTAACAGTTGGCCAACGGTTCCCACTCAGCTATAGACCTAACTATATGCTCTCCTTCCCTCTTACTTGATATTGAGTGGGGTGTCACCAGATTTAAGTGGAAGCGACCACTCCCCTATCCTGGTTAAGATCACCCACCAGGGAGAACCAAGACAAAGGGCACCAAAGTGGGACATCAAGAGGGCTGACTGGTAAGCGTTTGAGAAACTAGCCGTGTTAAGTGAAAAAAAAATATGATGACATTCTGGACGAAGTAAATTATATTACTAACACAACTATCTCCGCTGCCAAATCCACAATCGCGCAAACATCCATTCACTTTAGACGCTTACCAGTTCCTTGGTGGAACGCCGAGTGCAAGGAAGACATAAAAAAACGGCGAAAAGCTCTTTAAAGTTTTTAATGAATTTCCAACACAAGTCAATCTGGAGTCTTGTAGAAAAACTGAGGGCCAAAGCAAAGGTCAATAATCCGTTTATCGCGGGAAACGTTCTTGGCAAGAATACGTCTCGTCCATTACGTGTCGAACTCCGATGACAAAAGTTTGGGACAAAATCAAAAAGATATCTGGTAGGAATACATTTTTTTAGTCCTTCCGGCATTCTTGATAACAATGTTTTAAAGACATCTCAATTAGACATCGCCGATTCCTTTGGCAAACACTACTCTAACATCTCCAGCTCCAAGCACTACTCCCCACAATTCCTAAAGAACAAAGCCTGTGAAGAAACATACCCATTACATTTTAATTTGCCGAACAACGAAACATACAACCAGCCCTTTACCCAATGGGAATTTACAACCGCAGTAACTGGCTTGAAGAACTCTGCCCCTGGTCGTGATGACGTTCACAACGAGATGATCAAACGCCTTTCCCCCAAATCTCAGCAATTCATCCTCAACACGCTAAACCGCATTTGGCTGGAGGAGGCATTTCCTAACTCCTGGAGGGAAGCCATAGCAATCCCTATACTGAAACCAGGCAAGGACAAAGAGCAACTTGTAAACTATAGACCAATTTCACTGACGAGCTGCCTGTGTAAGCTTCTCGAATGTATGATTAATAAAAGATTAATGTGGGTTTTGGAGAGCCGCAAGCTGATTGTCCCAGAACAATCTGGCTTTCGACAAGGACTGTCAGTTCATGATCACCTTGTCAGGTTGGAAGGGTATATACGAGATGCATTTTTAATAAAACAAACATGTATGGCTATTTTCTTTGATTTGGAAAAGGCGTATGATACGGCATGGAGATAGGAGATTTAAAAACCTTACATATCTGGGACTTTAAAGGGCACCTGCCAATTTTTATTTCAAACTTTTTATCTGAAAGAATTTTTAGAGTTTGAATTGGAAATATTTTATCTAGACCTTTTTTATCAAGAGAACGGAGTTCCACAAGGATCAGTTTTAAGTGTTGTATGTTTTGCTATATCCATCAACAGTATCACCTCACATATAAAAAAGCCAGTCGAATCATCACTTTTTGTAGATGATTTTTCCATTTACTTCCGAGCTTCGTATTTGAGTTCGATTGAACGTCAACTACAACTAAACATAAAGCGCCTTGAGAGATGGTCAGCTGAAACTGGATATAAATTCTCAATCACTAAAACCACATGTGTGCTATTTAGCCTTCGGCGTGGATTATTTCTCAATCCCGACCTGCACATGGGAAGCCATGCCTTACCATTTGCCGAAATAACACGATTTTTGGGAATGTTATTTGATAAAAAGTTATCGTGGAGGCCACATATCCAACAGCTACGAACCAAGTGTTTAAAAGCCTTGAACATCCTACGAGTGCTCAGCAATACTAGGCCATATTGGGGAGCTGATCGTACAACCATGTTACATCTTTATCGCTCCCTTATCCGCTCTAAGTTGGATTTTGCTAGTTTTATTTATGATTCGGCTAGACCTTCTTATATCAAGACGTTGGATACAGTTCACCACACTGGTATAAGACTATCCACAGGAGCTTTCCGTACGTAGCCCTATTCCCAGTCTCTTTGCGAATCTGCAGAACCATCTCTATCCTCTAGAAGAAAGTACTTATAGAGGCTATTAAGTCAAAAAATTATTTTTACCACATGATCCATAGCACAAAACTACACTTAAATGACAGTTTAAAAAATTATATCTTGTAACTATGATTTAACACAAATTTTTCATTTTTTTTCCCAGAAATTTGCGAAAATTGATGTTTGGGAAATTTCTTAAATCGGCTTTCACCTGTTTCTTTTTTGGTCCACATAGATACTAGAGTATAGTACTAATCTAAAATGCCCATTTTTTACATCGTGTCATGAAACTGTGCCCAAATATACCCTCAAACACGCAAAAAATATGCATTCCAAAATCACACCCCATCTTTATAATCAGCATATTTGACCGAAATACTTGCCCAAATTACAAAAAAAATATAGTGAATTTACAGAAAGGGTGTAGAGTAAGTCAATAATGGCAATATTTTTGGGAACAAAATCCTCCAAGGTCACCGGACATAAAGATCGTCCCATGTTATTTTTTATGTGAGATGTGAGAGCTCGAAAAATGTCATGTTTGACAATTTTTGGGAGGTCATGGTGGCCCCAAATTCTTTTCTGTTGATTGCTAAATTCATTACTAGTTAGCCTGAATGAAATATTTTTTGAGTTTAGCGGTTAAAACCCCTTTATGCTTAATTACATCGCCTCAAATTCGCCTGAAGGCCTCGAGACCGGTGGGCATCCGCTCCCGGGAACTACTACAGGCTTAAACATTACACTTCCCCTAGTTTTCTATAAATCAAATGGGGCAATCCCACCTTGGACACTTAACAAACCATGCTGCATAACACAGCTCTCAAAATAAAAAAAAGGCCACCACATCAAACAAACAATATCAAGCACTATTCAACGAAATCCGATACAACTACAAAGATTTCAGAAATATTTTACAGACGGTTCAGACTGTTGCCATTCTACAAAGCCTCCTGTTTGCTCTTGATAGTAAGGACTCCAAATTCTTAGTATGCACGGATTCTTTTAAGTTCACTAGAGGCTATTTGCCAAATTTACACTACACACCCATTAATTAGTAAATACACCCAAAATATTTTCGAAACTTGCTGCAAAAACAAAATCAATAGTTTTTTGTTAGGAGCCTGGTCATTCTGGTATTTTAGGAAATGATATCGCCAACCAAAGTACCAAAAGAAGCCGGTAACAAAACACAAGTTTGATTGCCATTAGTTGTAACGCCAGATCTTAAAGCATTCTTAAACGTAAACTTAAAGAAAAGTGATGCAAAGAATGGCATATCATGCAAAATAATAAGCTTCGTGAAATAAAAGACGATGTAACACCCTGGATCTCTTCAAGGCGCTCTTCTCGACGCGAAGAGGTTGTTCTGACCCGTCTACGCATTGGACACACACATCTCACTCAAGGATACCTTTTAAGAGGCGAAGATCCACCCCCATGTGAGCAGTGTGGTGAGATTTTAACTGTTAAGCACATTTTAGTAGAATGTCCCCAACACATGGACGAAGGAATGATTTTAAACTAAAACCTAATTAAAAAGAAATTTGTAATATTTATTAATATCCAATCAAAACAATCACGGGTCCATCTCTAATTTATTGGATATTAGACACAAATACTACAACCCTACTAAGCCTAGTCCAATAATGTTATAAACATCATGAAACACAAAGTCAATCTCAGTTAAAATGTCATTTATGTTAATGCTAGGCAGTCTGTATACTGGGAATAAATAAGTTTTTACTCCATCTATTGTAAAAGTGTCTTCCAAGCCTTCAATCGAATTAAAATGAGTTCTCACCTTTATAAATTTTAACCCATCTTAAACGTATACAATGACTCCTCCACCTCGTACATTGTCGCGCAGAGCATGAAACACACTATATCAGTCAATAGAGAATAAATGTATCTCATGTTGATAAATATTCACTTCACTTAAGATAATTACGTCTACTATATCAATTAACGGAGCCATATTCAGTGAATTCCACAAAATGTTTTCTGAGGGACCGGAGCGATGCTAGGCCAACGAGACCAGTTTGTCTAGGTCACACGGCAGCAAAACGAATGACTTGGCTGTTCTCGTCTTTCCTGACCAGAACTTTCTGAAACTAATGTGCGAGCTCCGGGTCGTCGTCGGGGAACTTTCCCCTTCCCTTTGACTCACCTCCCCGACGGCGACGACAATGACAACAGGACGGATGACACAGACGGAGACGACCACGACGTGGGGGAACCTCTGCCCTCCCCATATGCTTGTGGCTGGTTCTGACCAGCACAGGCCTGTCCACCCCTTGTCCCCCCGCGTCATCCCTTACGTCCCTCCCTTCGTCTCGATTAGCCAAGTTGCATAAATATGAGACGTTAAGCAATATCCAATCCAATCCAATCCCAAATTTAAACCACACGTACCTGTAACCCTTTTTCATGGCGACGGGTTTGGCTTGCCATAATAAATTCTTGTAGTATGTTGTTAGGTTCTCGTTGACATAGATTCTTTCCTTGTTGCCCTTTGCAATTAGGTCGCCGTTTGAAATTTTGACTTTAATTATTCGAAATAAACTCGTTTCTTTTTGCGTGACATTAACTGTACGAAGATCCTCCCCCATGTAAGCAGTGTGGTGAGATTTTAACTGTTAAGCACATTTTAGTAGAATGTCCCCAACACATGGACGAGAGGAATGATTTAAAACTAAAACCTAATTTAAAAGAAATTTTATCCGATGAATCTGAGAATATAACCAATGTTCTTAAATATCTGAAATCAACAAAGCTGTATAATAGAATTTAAAAAATAGCACATCACTCTAAGAGAGAACACGGGCACTAATAACCTTAGTGTTGTGTGCCCTTAAACCCTAATAACTAACTAACTTACTGTACGATTATAGGTGGTATTTTACCATCTCTAGCTGGAGAGTGATGGACGGCGTCGATGTCCTCTTCCACAAAGCTTATGCAAAGTTTGCTACCGACGTCAACAACAATGCTTTCAAGGCACTCTTCATCCCGACGTTCCACCTCAGCTATCTCGATATTACAGTTTCTCCCGTACTGTTTTTGGTGATTCAGCCGCGCAGTAAGATTCTCTATTGTTTCATCTTCTCTCCTTGACTTTTTCAACTTATCTGATTGTTTTCTTCATCTTGGCTACCGCTGCATTAGTTTCATCTTATTTCAACATCATCTCGTCGTAGCGCTCGGACAGAAACTGTTGACAACATTTTTCTTAACTCCGTCATCCTTCCCCTTGTAAGTTTCACAACGCCAACCCGATTTTCTGGTTTTCGACATAGAACGGTAAGTATCTGCACTTATTGACGCGCAATCAAAATGCACCTTACCATCGCACCCCATACATTGTGCATATGTCACATTCTTGGGTAACAAATCACTACAAATTGCATACGCCACCATTTCACGTCGCGTAGATAGCACACAAATACGTACAGATAAAAGCTCACTAGAAACATCCGTCCTCGACGAGAGTCAAGACCAGACTTTGACGACGTAGTAGTTACTAGTGGTGGTGGTGGTAGTATTTTTTTTAAATTTTACATATAACTTTTTATTTATCAAGAAGCAAATACAGATTAGACAAACCCAACAAAGCTACGCAGTAGCTTGTCTGTGGGTTAAGTTGCTATACATACAATGATTCATTTATAAGTCTTGACTCTTATTGTCTAGAAATAAAAATTGAATTAATACATTTACTCCTCAATTCAACCAAATAAATAAATCCAGCAACCTAATACATTTAAAAGTTTACAGTATTTTATAGCTCATTTTCCATAGTCCATTTTTTATGTCTTTAACCTCTGACCACTTGGTTATGTTTTTTAAATCACATGGTAGTTAATTGAACAGTAACGGCACCAAATATTTATCACTTTTTTCTCCATATCTGTTAATAGTGTAATTCGGCATTAAATATCTACCTCTATTTCTGGTACTATGTTGGTGCACTGCAACTGCTTTATTTTCTTGCGGAAAGTTATGTGCCAATATAAAAATATAAACATGTAGTTTCTTAGCTGTCAGTAATTCACAATTAATTAAATCTTTTTGTAAATCTTCTTTTTTATTTATAGCTGAGCGGATTAGGTCAACTATTAGGGGTTTTTGTGAAAGAAGCGTGAATTTTGGCTCAAACACTTATAACATTTCAGATCAAATTGCCAAGAGGAGGCCTAAAAAAAGTCCACTGGTTTCTGGGGTTGGGGGGGGTCAACATTAGGGTGGGGGGGAACTAAAAAATTCATACGGCAATGAATTTAACAATAAAAAACTCAAATTTTGGAATATGGCTGCTTAAGGTTTTCATAATTGAAAAAAATCATACTTGACCTCACTTGTAAATATTATCTGAGTATGCGACCTTTGACCTTTTGCTACTCTTGTGTGTTATATTGGAAGAAATGTATCGTGTGGCCATTCATTTTGTCACAAATTATCCCCAGAATAAGAATTAAGAGTCCACATGTGTTTTTTGATGACGTGTGCCAGATCATTCCATGACCTTTGACCTACAACCAAGGAATTATGACTTGGATTAGGTACCTTAATTATTCGAGGTTTTGTGACAGAAGCGTTAATTTTGGCTCAAACACTTATAACATTTTCTGATCAAATTGCCAAGAGGAGGCCTAAAAAAAGGTCCACTGGTTTGGGGGATTGGGGGGGGGGGGTCAAAAATTAGGGGTGGGGGGAACTAAAAAATTCATACGGCAATGAATTTAACAATAACAAACTCAAATTTTGGAATATGGTTGCTAAAGGTTTGCATAATTGATAGAAAAATCATACTTGACCTCACTTGTAAATATTATCTGAATATGTGACCTTTGACCTTTTGCTACTAATGTGTGTTATATTGAAAGAAATGTATCGTGTGACCACTCATTTTGTCACAAATCATCCCCAGAATAAGAATTAAGAGTCCACATGTGTTTTTTCGATGACGTGTGCCAGATCATTCCGTGACCTTTGACCTAACAACCAGGAGAATGACTCGGATTATCTTTATTATTCGAGGTTTTGTGACAGAAGCGTTAATTTTGGGCTCAAACACTAACTAAATATTCTGATTAAATTGCCAAGAGGAGGCCTCAAAAAGGCCCGCTGGTTAGGGGTTGGGGGAGGGGGTCAACCATTGGGGGGTGGGGGGGGGGGGGGAAGGAAACAAAAAGAAAGTGATACACCTCTGAATATAATAATAATAATAAAATAATAATAACAAACTCAAATTTCTTCGTCTTCTTCTGTGCCATCATCCGTCCGTGTTGTCATTGTCGTCGCCGTCGGGGAGGTAGTCAAAGGGAAGGGGAAAGTTCCCCGACGACGACCCAGAGCTCGCCATAGTTTCGGGGAGTGAAAGTTCCCTACTCACGGGCCAAACCACGAGAAGGTTGCAGAGTTCGACTTAGATGGCCCTTATTTTTTTATTTTTTTTGAGTTAGCTTTCTCTTATGACTCGCAGACACAGTGTATATGCATGTGAGTGGGAGAAAAATTGTCATGATAACCTATATACAATGTAACGTAGGCCCTACATTACATTATACAGTATAGTTCATATTAACATAAGGCATGATATCGTTGTCGGCATCAAATTTGTTCTTTTACTCTGGGCATTCCCCTCTGCACTTACATGAAGCACAACATGGCTGTCCATTGATTTTACATGTGCATTGGTCTTCAATGCAATCATTTTTACATTTACATACAATAACTTCATTGCATGATTGCATTGCGTCAGGAAGTGTAGTCCAGTGTGGATTCCATGCACCAGATGTATCCTTTACCCATCCCCAGGCAGAAGGACTTGGAATTATTGGTAAAGAGATGGCTGATGATCCCCAAATGAATCCAGCCTGAAAGATAGAACGTAGAACATGTAGACGCAACGCATCTTGAGTTGGAGAATAAGTCCCGGAAAATAAGTCTCATTATGTTTAAAAAGTAGGTCAGACATTTTAAATGGACCATAAATGAGAAACAGTGAGATTCCTACACAATCATGAAACGCACGAAAAGACACCACGTGCCGTGAATGAATTATGCCAGTTGCTATGAAAGTCAGTGGCTACATAAACAACATACAACGTGAATAAATCACGCCAGTTGCTATGTGAACAGTGACCCCACAAACAACATACAACGTGAATGAATCACGCCAGTTGCTATGTCAACAGTGACCCCAAAACAACATACAACGTGAATGAATCACGCCAGTTGCTGCCGAGAAATTTTTGACTGCACTAATACTTCAATAGAGAGCTCTGCGTTGTGGTGTTTCCTCTCCCACTTCCAAACTAGGTGTGACTGGCGGATGGCAAGACACAATGCAATCATCATTCGACAGGAAACTGGGCAATGCCCAATTATGCTTGTTTTTTCACGTTGGATTATCCATCAACAAGAGTGGAATTTACATTTTATGAGAAATGATTTGGTTAGGTGAATCAAGACTTGCATTTTAATTTAGCATAGTGCAAACTTCTAATAATTTTGCAGCTGATAATAGCTCTGCAATTATTTGTTATAATTTAAAATTATGATGGTTTAGGCCCTAAATTATAATTTACCTTTTATCCAAGCCATAACAAACACTCATTGGACTCTTATAATTCTTATTCTAGGGATAATTGTGACAAAACGAGTGGGTCCACCGGTACATTTTGTTACATTAGACAAATTTGTCACTACAGGTCAAAGGTCACATATATGTATGGTATATATGGATATATACAGGTGATGTCAAGAATGATTTGTTTCAGTTACGCAAACTTTAAGCAACCTTATTCCAAAATAAGAGTATTTTATTATTATATTTGGTAGCATATGATTTGATTCGTCGTCGTCCCGCCCCCCGAAATGTTTGACCCCCCCCCCTTACAACCCCCAACACAGTAGATTTTTAGGCCTCCACTTGGCAAATTGATCAGAATAATAATGAAGTGTTTGACCCAAAATTCACGCTTCTATCACAAAACCCCAAATAATAAGGTAATCCGAGTCACAATCCTTGGTTGTAGGTCAAAGGTCACGGAATGATCTTGCACACGTCATCGAAAAACTCATGCGGACTCTTTTCTTATTCTGGGGATGATTTGTGACAAAATGAGTGGTCACACGATACATTCCTTTCAATAAACACACAATAGTAGCAAAAGGTCAAAGGTCACATAATCAGATAATATTAACAAGTGAGGTCGTATACGATTTTTTTTTTCAATTATGCAAACTTTAAGCAATCATATTCCAAAATTTGAGTTTGTTATTATTTAATTCCCGGCCGTATGATTTTTTATTTCCCCCCTCCACCCCCCATGTTTGACACCCCCAACCCCCAAACCAGTGGACTTTTTTTAGGCCTCCTCTTGGCAATTTGATCAGAATAATATAATTAGTGATTGAGCAAAAATTCACGCTTCTTTCACAAAACCCCTAATTGTTGTGAAATTCGCCTCTAATCCGCTAGACTATTAAGTATGAGGTGGTTGTTTGTCCCCACGCCAAAATGCCATATCCGACTAAAGATTCAGCCAGGGCATGGTATACCGTTACGAGAACTCCCGTGGTGACATAGGGTTTAAGGACGCGTACACTGTACAATGCTGACCCTAATCTGCAACACAACTTAGCAATATGCGTATCCCACTTAAACGTGCCATCAATGACCACACCTAAGTATTCATGCTCAAAAGTATTTTCTGTGGTTTTTTGGTAGTTACATAAAACATTGTGTGAAATACAGTCCTTCCGAAAGTTCTAATGTAGGCATGCACAATCATGGAAAATTATATTTAGTTTTTGCAATGAAGTAAAATGAGAATGGATATGCATGGCTTTATTTTTTTATATAATTTATGGTCAGACCGTTATCGTGTGACCATCTCAGAAGATTTAAGAAATCAATTTGAAGGAATTTATTTACAATCTCAAAAACTTTGTGTATTGCTACAATAATTGTGTCATCAGCGTATTGGTACATAAAGCAATTTGTTACCACTTTCAACACATCATTAACATAAACAAGGTACAAAAGAGGGCCCAAAATAGACCTTTGGGTTACTCCAGATGTACATTTACCCAATTTACTAAAAGTGTTACCAAATTTTATGGTCATGAAACGACCCGATAAATAGTTTCTAAATAACTGTAACAAAGACCCACGTATTCCAATTCGCTGTTAAGCGCATAGAAGTCTTTCATGTAACAACGTATCGAGAACCTTAGAAAAGTCTATGGAAATCACACGAACATGCAAATTATCATTGAAAGCTTCAAACACATGATCCGAGAAATCCGCAAGAAGGTTTCCCGTACTTTTGTTTTTTTGAAACCCATACTGACGCCCATCTATTATGTTGAAATGTTGCAAGTATGTTATTAATTGGTCTGCTAAAAATCTTTCCATAATTCTTTCTAGTGAGGGTAAGATTGCAATCGGTCTATAGTTACTATATTCCATATGGTCACCACTCTTGTAAATTGGTCTCAGGATAGAGCACTTTAACCCTTCAGGAATTATACCATATTTAACAATTTGGTTTATGAGCTGTGCTATAATTGGACTTACTTTATCTGAAACTAATTTAAATCGCACATTCTTATTCCATCAATTCCGGGACCTTTGTTACTGCTTAAGCTTTGTATGACGTCATGTATCATATAAGTCCGGGGTCTATCCAAGTTAACCTAGGACAAATTGCAACAGAAGAAAATTTGGTATCATTGGATTCAAAAAAAACAAACTAAATAATCCATAAAGAAACCCCCAAAATCCCCATAGGGTGGGTGGGTCTAATCATACCCTAAATGAAAATGTAATAAAATTGAATTTTGAAAAAATGTGTGTTTGAAACCTAGTATCCATGGTATGTTACCAAAGCTTTTTCAATGGTCTTTCGAATAAAAAATATTTCAATTGTTCAAAATTAATTTTGTGTCCAGCAGAGGTCAATGAAGGTCAAATTTTGTATTTTTTTAATGTAATTTGGTAAACGTTTTTCTATTGGCACAATATTGTTTTATGATTGTCTCATTGTTATAAATAATTAGTAAATATGCCACACTTGATACGGTATAAGTCAAATCATGGCAGAAAAAGGTTATTATTACAATCTGTAGGGCCATGAACCTACGAGTATGTAGTCAAAATGTGTTTACTTACGATAAGGCGCACTCAAATCATGTTACGTAATAATGTAATTTGCCGAAAGAGGTTTCTCACGTAATACACATAGACTATATTTTGGGACGTACCTGGATCAAAACCCACACTTTAAAATCCTTACTGAAGATTTTATTCATGGATTTCCTTAAATATATTCTGTAAAATCTCAGAATAAAGCCCCTTAATATTGCCCTTGGATATGTTATTTCCACCAAATTTACACCCCATAAGTAGTAGGCATTGAGGTTTTCTACGGGGAGATTTTATTTCGCAAAACCTATTACCTAGGTGCCCGCTATAGGGTACTGTACACTCAGGTACCTTGTAAAAAAAAAACGTTTTTTGCGTTTTCGGGGTGTTTCCAAGCCTTCATGAAACGTAAAGTGAACTTTAAATACGTCATAATCAGAGCTTTTTAGGTACCTGACAACCCATGCCAATTTTGGTTGGGGTGCGATCATTCCTTTAGAGTTAAAAATGGGATGAAAAATTATCAAAATCGCTTTTTTAACTCCTCTGCCAGGTGCCTAATGCAGAGGAGTTAAAAAAGTAATTTTGATAATTTTGACATAGTTGGATGAGCGTAGCGAGCAAAGCGAAGATTCCATTCTACTACACTAGGGAAAAAAATCCGGAATGTTTTTTTTATTTTCTTTTTTTTGTATTTTTGTCTGTTCGTCCACACGATTCCGGCTAAACCGATACTCCGATTGCGATGAAATTTTATGGATTCCTTTGAAATCTCTGAACTTAGAACTGCCACGTTTTTGAGCCCAATCGGAAAATTTTTCTCGTGAAAATCGCAATTTTACGATTTTTTTCAATTTTTAAAAAATTTCTTCGACTTATAACACCTACATGCTTTATCCGATTTTAATTATTTTTGCATAGAACCTTTATTTTATGAATTAAGATATTCTTGTGAAATTTGAGCGCAATTGAAAACATATTTATCATAAAAATCGAAATTTTACATTTTTTTTCTTTTTTTAAAACAATTCTTTGACTTATAACACCTACATGCTTTATCCGATTTTAATGATTTTTTCGCAGAACCTTAATTTTATGAATTAATATATTAGTGTTAAATTTGAGTGCAACCGAGAAATTATTTCTTATAAAAATCGCAATTTTACGATTTTTTTTAACAATAACGATTTATTAAAAAAAAAATTAGTTAATTTAATTTAATTTAATTTAATTAAAAAAAAATCAAGTTAGTAATGATTTTGCCACAGAACAACAGAAAATTCGCATAACACATGGCACTTAAGCGTTTTCCTAGTACTTTATATCCTATCTTCAAGGTGTTTGCTTTGACTCGTCTCTTCTCATCTGCGATTGTTTACATTTGGCCTTGGATTTCAGGTCATTTTCCCTGACTTTTGTGTAATCTTCACGTGTGGGCATGGATGGAAGTGTGGTTTTCATTTTTCTTCCGCCAAACAGCAGTTTGTATGGTGTGAACCCAGTTGTGGAGTGAGGGGTTGCGCAATAATTTAATAAGTAGTGGTCAATCTCTGATTTCACGTTCTTTTTTCGAGGTAGGCTGCTTGCACAGTTTTCCGTAGCGAACCAACGGAATGTTCTGCCTCACCATTGGACTCTGGCCACAAGGGTGTAATTTTGTGATGTTTAATACAAAGTGTTTGTAGAATCTTTGCAAATTCACCTCCGTTGAAGGGTGGGCCATTGTCTGATTTGAGGACAGATGGACCGCGCAAATAACGTTGTAACGATAACCTTCTCCTCTCCTTATATCTCAATTAAGCTTCTTGGATTTCTCGTTTTTTTCTAGCTATTAGATACCTCTCCTTCCTATCTCGATTGTTGGGCGCCAGTAATAACTCTAAGTTACTACGAGTTGTTTTACTCATTTATGCTAGGGATTGCGATGACCAAAGGGAATATCCCGACACAAAGTAAACGTTGACCTACAATGCAATGACATGTACTTACTGCCTTGTGTGTACTGCAAGACGACACCTTGTCTTTCAGTGTACACTAGGCTCATCGGGCTCCGGGCTTCCACAAGGGTGGGCGTAGCTGGCTGCTTCCGCCGCACGTCCTGGATGGTTGGCGCACCTGCTTAATCTAGTTTCTAAATCTAGGGTTTTCTGATTTTATAGGTTGGCTGAGGGCCTGAGTTATGCAAAAGGAATTAAATGGTGTTGTGAGGGACATTCCGGGTAATACACTTGTACACTATAAAGGTTGGAATTCCGTAATATAATGAAAACTTAGACAACAGTGATACAGGATAGAAAAATTGAATCTACTTTAACTTCCAATGCATTGGTAAACAAGAAAAAAACCCATTTAGATTATACATTTGTTATTGATACATGATAAGGCCTGATATGGTTAAATAAATTTAGTACTCAACACTGTCCTTCTGCATGCTGACCGCATGGTTGTTGTCGACAATGCGTAGTTCACACGTGTACGATGCGTAGTTGTAAGGAGGGAAAAGTTGAATTTGAGGCGGAAACCTGGCGTCGGCGTCCCCTGTTTTGGGAGGCGGACCGGTTGCGCGTCGGCGTCGAATTCCTACGTAGGCGGATTGACCCGAACTGCTCGTCGGATAGTGGACTATCCGGCACTTCCCTCTCCTCACGCACTGGCTCGCGTGGGCGATCCAACGGGGTTGGTTATTATAGTGTGGACATAGGGAGGATCAACAGGACACAAAACAATGAAAAACTCCAACAGGAGGTGGACCTAGTAGGTGCAAGTGGTGTAGGTCCTGTGATCTCCGCGTGTTACCACGTGGTCAGATCCAGATGGAAATTCGAGTATCATCGAATTTAAGGATGGATTTATGCAAATTTCTATTGATATTTCAATAGAAATTAATTTAGATAGGTTTGGTAAGGCCTGAAAGGTGTAGAGTGGACCAAAGGAACAGCGTGGTCGGCATGGTGTGCGGGTTTGTGCTACCACATGGCGTGGTTCTCTTCCTCCCACAAACTCCGCGAATTTTCGAAAAAATACGATATAAAAACGCCTAAAACACACTCACATGTTCCCTGGGCCTCTTCCTGGCTCGAATGATCACTGCCATTGCGGCTATTTACGCGATATTGCACACGAACTGTGTCGAAGCGCGCACGTAGGTAAGCACCTGTATACTCAACTCGATACCAAACACTAGTGAACGAACGACGCACAAAATCTTCGAGGCCAAGCCACTGCCCCGTCTGCAGAACAACGACCTGCACCTCACCACTGGACTATGCGCAGCCCCTATTGGTCAGCGCTCGGCGTGCTCTCGTCTGCACCACTAACAGGCTAGCATCTTTCCTTCCAGATTCAGCCGCTCGTTGCACACAGCTAAAACTAACGGTACAAGTGCACAGCGTTGCAAACTCTGCAAGCCGCACTTGCCACACCGTCGTCGAATACACCCCTCCCATTGGTGCATCCGAATTTCCCGCTGGAAATCGACTTCAACTCTTTCGATTCTCAGAACTGTGTTGACAAGGCTTCAAGTGAAACATCGCCAACTAGCCCTCTTACCGGCCAAGGTCAAATGGAATTTAACCCGGCGGAAATTATGCCCCTGTTTAGGACACAATCCCTGGCTCCTAGACTTATTCTCTCACATTAAAATATATTATAGTAACGATAAATTATCATTGAAGATGATGATTTATTTTGGATGGCTAATTAATTTACATATTTATGGAAATTAATTGCGAAAAATTTAATTAGGACAGAGGGGGCAAGGCGACCCGTCACAACGTGTTTATCTCGAAAAAAGTGTTCCTAAATTGTTAAAGAGATGTTCTTACACCAAACACCAAAGGAAAAAAAAACGTCGATTTTCTACAACAGACAACTTGATATGTGATTAAGTTGGACGGAAGGTTTATGAAATGTAGCCTACAGAAGTAAAGTCGTTCCAACACTCGATGCTTTACTGTCAAAACTTCAAGAAACAATGGATGGTAACTTTCCATACTAGCGCGTAACTTTGAGATGCTTAGGCCTTCTAATTAAACTAGGAATTCGCTTTAAAACGTTACAAAAACGTCGTGTAATTATGGAATCTCAGCGCATTGTTTTAATGAGATACACATATCTCAGTAAAATAACAAAGCAAGACTAGAGGGAAAGACAATCGTGTGAACGAGACATGATATGATAGTCACGATGTTGCTAGAAAATGGTGGGATGACTCAACGTGTGGGTACTCGACGTTTCTGTTGCAAGGGGGAAAAAGAATAATCATCCTCCATGCTGGATCTGAGGAAGGCTGCTCTCGGCTAAAAATATCGCCGATTCATCTGCAGACTATCAGTCAGATATGAATTCAGAGTTGTTTGAAAAGTGTTTTTAAAGAACAACTGATTCCGAACTTACCCAATGACAATTGTGTTATCGTTATGGACAATGCCAGTTATCACCCAAGATTACTAAAAAAAATGCCAACAATGTCCACCACCAAACAAACGATGATTAACTTCATGATACAAGAAAACTTGCCAGTGCCGTACCCAGTGCCGATTAAAATGTACTCACGGATATCATTAAAAAGGCTTACATTGAAAAAACTTATGTTATTGACACACTAGCACGTAAAAGCGATCACACTATAGTTCACCTTCTGCCATATTACTGTGTGTTTAACCCAATAGAGCTAATATGGTCTCAGTTGAAAGGGAATGTAAGAAAGCGCAATGTCACACATGCGCTCAGTTCTTCAGTTCTTCGACTCATACGCGAGGAAGAAAAACTAATTACCGCAGGCACCCTGTGGAAGGAGGGGCCAACGCGTTTTCTTTGTATATTAGGCTAAACATTGATTTCTTGCTTCCTATTAGTTGAATTTCGCATACTCGTGCTGTGATTGGTAGATAGCCGTCTCTGGGACTCTACGTAGAGTACTTTTACCTGTTGATCGCTGTCGCCAGACACTTGTAGCAATCATACCACAAAAGGCTGCTTATCGGTTCCTAGGGATCTTAGATCTTGTACCTTGGAACCGTTCGAATGAATAAACTTTACTTTATCGTCGACGTGAAGTTTAATTTGGTAGTCATTGAATTTGAATATACTTCTGAATAGCTGGCTAAACTCGGCGAAGTAGTCGGCGTTGCCAGTGGTGACATGACATGCCCTTGCCGAATTCGTAACTCAACTTAGGAGCGAGACAGATGCACCATCGATCACGTACAGTTCTGTTTCGACAGAGTGTTTGCCGTGTGTTATCATGGCTGAGATTTTACCACGGACAGGTAGACTTTGACTATCAAACGCAAATATTTTTTAACGTCTTGAACGCTAGTTCCAGTGTCAACCAGGAATTGAACTGGGTTTGAATCTCCTGACAAATCAACCAGAATGGATTTGGTGTTAGTATTGGATGTGGCCTTGACGTGGTTCACTGCCTCATCGTCTGTTAGTATTCGGAACGAACTTTCGTCAGAGTCAGCCTCGTGACTTTGTGTTGTGGTGTGACAAAGGGCACAAGTTGTATGCTGTGTAGTAAGTTCGGCCGGTTTTGGTTTGACGGACTTCCACACCGCTGCAAAATGGTTTGGTTTGGCACATTGCAAGCAATTTTTGTTGTGTGCTAGACATGATTGCTGACCTCCTTCGTGTGGCCAGGAGTGTCCACAGTTGAAGCATGCTTTAGCTTTAGATGACTCTGATAAGAGTGCCTTGGCTAGGCTAGGCTTGGGCCTGTTGTCCTAACTGCATTGGCTGCTTCTGTGTGTATGTCCTGCAAGCACCGATATTGAGTTGATTCAATTGCGCATAGTGCTTCGTTACTTTAACCTCTTCCCCCCCCCCCCTGCTCTTCGAGGAAAGTTGCCTGACTCTCAGTTAACTCGTAAGAGCGTCCTTCCTGTAGGATGTCGTCCAGGGTTGCAGCGGAATTCCTCAGCGCATATCGCCAACAACGGCGGGAAGTAGTGAACAGTATTACCTATGATTGATTTCTCTGACTCGGTCATGAAACTGACACCTTGATGTGAGTTTCATCAGCCTACTGACATATTGGTGTAGGCTCTCCTCTTCTTTGTGGAACTGTCCCCTTCCCTTTGACTACCTCCCCGACGGCGACGACAATGACAACACGGACGGATGATGACACAGACGGAGACCACAACGATGTGGGGGAACCCCATATGCTTGTGGCTGGTTCTGACCAGCACAGGCCTGTCCACCCCTTGTCCCCCCGCGTCACCTCTTACGTCCCTCCCTTCGTCTCGATTAGCCAAGTTGCATAAATATGAGACGTTAAGCAATATCCAATCCAAATCTCTCCTCTTCTGTGGGTCGTGCTTGCCTGGAGCTCAAAATTCTCACCTCCAGGTTGATTCTGGGTGCAAATTTTGATGCTAGTTTGAGCTTTGTTGCTTCGTATGGGTTGAGAGTGTCCTCTGGCGGGTCTGGAAGAGATTCATGTAGATCAAAAATATCCTCGCCGGCGCAGGTTAGGAGCATTGCCTTCTTTCTGCCTGGAGTTGTAATGTCCATTGACTCCAGATACAGGTCAAATCTCGCCACCCATCGGGCCCATAAAGCACTGATGTTGGCTTGGTCGCGGATGGAACTGGTTAAGAATGGAGCATAAGTGTAGTTAAACAGAGCTGATGCCATGATTAGGCTAGGCTTAGTTGAATGTTCGTGGATGCACATGTAACCAACCTGACACCGCCTGTACAATGTTGGATACATTCTGGCCAACAAAGTACCTTGTTTAGAAAATAGTATTGTTGAGTTAGTTGATGTTTTTAAGAGTTGGAGTTGTGTTTTTGGTCTGTGAATAGAATAGTTATTAGTTTTGTCTAATAAAGAATAGATGATTATCTCGAACCGTGTTGTGTATTCTTAATAGTGTATATACCACGAGTCCGTGATAACTGGCGCCCAACAAGATAAGCACGAACCCAGCCCTGGAGGTAAGCTAGACCTCAGCCTAGACTAGATCCGAGTTTGTGAAGAAACAGTTCATAGATAGGCCTACTACTATACCTTTGGACTAGGCCCTAGGCCTACTGCACGTGCGACGACTCGAAGGGGTCACTTAATTTTTTTTTATTAATTAATTTGTGTCACAAGATGACAGATGCCATCCTTAATATGTTGGTGCAAATGCAAAAACAGATACAACAACTAGAGAGTAGCCTGGCAGCAACCCAGCTAGGGCAGCCATTAGACTTAGAGACCACACCAGAACTAGTACCAGTAGGCCTACAAGCCAATAGATCTGCCAGCGTCAGTAGCCCTAGGTCCCCCAGAGACATTCCACTCAGAGATCTTCTTGCATGGTCAATACCCACATTTAGTGGCCTAGGATTTGAAGACCCGGAGGATTTCTTACGTACTTGCGAGGAGGTATTTACAGACGCGGATATCCTAAATTCGTGCTGGGTGGCTATTGCCACTGGCCATCTCCGAGGAGATGCACAACGTTGGTGGCAAGGCCGCCAATATTCTAGGCCGACATGGGAAATATTCAGATCCAGCATGAATATACGTTTCAACGACCCTTCGCTTATGGAATCCCTGTACGCAGCTTTACATGGAGAGAAACAGAAGAAAGGAATACAAATAGAAACGTTTATTCAACAAAAGGTACTGCTGCATCAACGCCTATACAAGGACCGTCCGGCTTCTGCCTCAATAAGGACAACTATTGAGCTACTTGATAATCGCATACGCCCATTTCTACGAGCACCGCTTCCTCAATCAATCGAAGAGCTCACGACTCGAGCTATTCAAATAGAGCGTGATCTCAAATCTGAGGACAGTCCCGGAAGGATCACCGTACCCATAGAAAGCAGGCCATCACAAAATGCACCTCAAGCAGTGGACGTACTACCGGCAAGCCGACGATCAACAGCATCACTAGAGACAACGATGCAACTGTCTGAAACAACATTCAACAGAGACGTTGAATGTTACATTGCCAAGTATTGAGTCACTACTCCTCCGATTGCGATAAACCTCCTACCATCCGCACTCAAGAAATAAGAGCTGCTTGTCAGGGAAACGGAATGGGGGGAGGCCCTTAGTAGACACCTCCCCAACGAGTAGATTAAAACAAACAAGTGACATCGGACACTGGGATAGTTTATACGGGAGAAATTAACCGAGTTATGTAGAAAGAAAAACTACGAAAAAGATAGTGAATTAACAGAAGAGGCACGGACAACCAGATTAGAACCTAGAATCAGTCGCGAGAGGATTGCCACTGATGGATGGCTAAGAGAGAAAAAACTTTACCCCAAGACTAAGAAAAGATAGAAGCGAAACTGTGGAGGAAAATACGGGAAAAGCAAGCCTAGATACAATGATCTTGCTCAATGCTCGCCATGAAGAGAAGAGAAACCGAGAAGAGAAAGAAAACCAGCAGAGAATCGAGTTGGAAACACTTCCTGCAATAGAGAAGGAACTTTTGAACTGTGGGACGCTGACTTTGCTGACAACTTACGGCTGCCAATAGATGCAGAAGAAACAGAAATTAGAAGAAATACAGACTTGGCAGGTCGAATATGATTGTGGACTTTCTACGAAAAATGAGGAATTTCAAACAGATGAAGCAATATCAACAGAGTTTCAAAGAGATACAAACTTGTCAAGTGTAGTATTAGCAGATGATTATAACCAAATGCAGAAGAAGGAATTCATGTAGGTTTTGAACCTAAATGGATTGGACCATCTCACATCGTGGACAAAATCGGCAATGGTATGGATAAAAATAGATTGCAACGTTCCAAGAGGGGTTAAACGAAGTATCACCGCACCCAGATACAGAAGATACACAAGCGTATAATCCTGTTGGGCAGATACGTATTGAAGATCCGGGCAATGCGTAACCACCCATCTCATAACGCTCTTTTTGATGAGAGATCCCCGTCTTTAGGTCCCGTACAAAAATATCCGCGCTCATCACATCTTGCGTGATCACCAAATACATGAGAAGGCCCGTTCTCTATGTCTTTGGCCAGCTCACGTATGCGCTCGTGGAGTGGCAGCTCATCTTGAGCCTTTCTATGCGCGATGGCTTTGGTAACAGCTGTGCGTAGCCTTAGAATCGAATTGGCAAGTGTAGTCCTAAGAGGGATGGGGTATCCACTTTTTGTACGTTTGCTTATTTCAACAATTTTGTTGGAGTAGTTTCGTAAAAGGTGGTTCCGACACTCGACTTTCTCAACTAAGAGTTGGTGCCCATATGGCACAACCTCCATAAGCCTTTTATGGACACTGCTGTCACCATCACCTGCATACAAAAATGTGTACTTTAATTTCAAAGCAATTTACATAATTCATAATCAATAAACATAATTATTAATAATATTTTATCAAAAAATAAAAGGAAACACTGTACTGTGTGTGTGTAAGTTTCATATGTGAAATGTTGTTGAAATATGGAAATATTGTAACAACCAATTTAATGTAAAAGCCTATAGAAAATAGAAATAGCCGTAATTATAATATGATGTAACTTATAGTAGATAACTATTAAAAGTTATAATTGAATGGCGCACTCGTGGCGTACCTACCTTTTTTTTTTTTTCCGTAAAAAAAAAGATTGATGTTGGGGAACACTCGCAAACACAAAAATATTTTTGTGGGGGAAAATTTTTCTAGAAAGATTTTTTTCCCCAAGATTATAATACGTTTTTTTAGTAGTATTTGCCCCACGTTTTGTGACAAAATTTATTTTTTACACGTTGAAACGGATATTTTTAAAAATATACAACTTCACAAAACGTGGCCAAAATTCCCCCTATCCACGTATTATATACTATTTTTTCTGTGTATACAAAATTTTAAAATTTTGGGTTTTCCCCCAAATTTAAAAACTTACCAATTAATTTTTAAAATTTTTAAAAAATCCATAAAAAAAACGTTTTTGCCGGAAACCCCCCCTGCCTAATTTTGGGTTTTCCCATGCTTGTGGCACTCTTAGTCCAATTTAAAAAACAAAGATGTTCAGTAGGTTCCTGTTTTAGTGCTTTTGCTTTGGCACATATCACACAGTACCGATTGCGGATGCCGACAAACAGTATTTTTCTAGTTCGATATCCCACAATGGACGCCTAGAAGAGTACAATTGGATTCCATAAAATTCACTTGTGATAAAATTAAAATAATATGCTAAATTAACAGCATTGAAAATCCACTTACCACACCAGAATATGAATCATATTTGGTTTTGTAGCTTCCCTTGCACCACTGCCCGTCAGCGATGACGGTGCATAGTGGAACCCCATCTTCGTCCACATTGCCCTCACGCACAGCGATGTCAATCTCTTGTTGGGCAGCGCGGTGCATGGCCATCCATGCCGCATCATGAATGGCCCCCCTTTTGGCCCGAAAACTTTTGGTTTTTCCATTTTAGTTCCCAGCCACCCGGGGGATATCCATAGCTGATGTTAGCTCAGAAAGTTGTGAGTACCCTATTCCTGTTGCTAGGGCTCCATTGACAGCTGCATCATTTATGGACATATAAGATTTGACTCGATTGGGATCCTTCGGAATGGAGTTTTGATACCTTGTTACACATTCGGCATTTGAAGGTCCATGTCGACTGAAAGCCATCTTTTTTTTCCGATACAAAATTCATGTCCATAAATGTGCAGTCTAATCCACTACCGTGTACTTCACTTTGAATTGAGCGGAACAAATGGCCAATGTCAACAATTCGTCTGCCAGTCAGTTCGTGGCTTTGTTCAGAGTCAACGACTTCATTCGTATTGAGTTGTTTCGGTTTGAAGTTCGTACTCTTCAGCACTGCTGTAATTGTAACATGATTTAGTATTTCGTTAACAAAATAATATTTTATAACCAAACTATGTGGCTCATTCGTAAGGACAAGACAAGTATTTGTGGTGAACTGAATGCTTTTTGCACGAAATTCCTCAGAAATGTTTTTTTTAAATGTTTTTATTTTTATGTTGATTTTGAGTCCTTTGTGACCGACCACATAATGCCCACGAAATTTTGGACATTTTAAAATTTTAAGTGTAATTATTTATTTGATGCTTATTTGCGAAATTAAACACGACATTTTTTGGGGAAAAATTGTTTTTGAAAATTGGAATTGTAAGTATTGAAATTTTTTTTAAACTTGCTTTGACTGTCTCAAGACGAGTGCTTGGATGATTTCAACATTGTTTTATGTAAAATGAGCAAAATGATGTTTACACAATACCGTAGGACTATGTTTCTTGGTAATCAGTTAGCCTAATATGTAGGCCTTTTTTTTTAAATCCCATCTCTGAAAATTTCCCGTTTGTTGTTTGTTTTTTCGCCGTTGTGAGATACTGATATAGTTTTCCCCACCGCTTTATTACCCCGCTGAAGTAAAATTTTTACATCGAAATAAAGTGATATACACCACAAAATTACTTGTCCCTACTCATTCTTCGCTTTGTGCTAAACAGCCCCTTTGAAAAACCCTTTCCACCCTTTTTATTTAAGGGACAAAGTACCCCTACTACAACCCGCCCCGCACACGCCTATAAACCGCGGGAAAAAATGTATACGGGAATTGCCTGAACCAAAACCCGCTTTTCATAGATGTGGGGGCCCAAAATTTTATCAAACCCCGTCGGTTTGGCCCCTTTTTAATTTTTAAGCACATAGAAATACACTCAAAAAATTGAAATGAAAAAAAATAAAACCAGGTACAAAAAAGGTTTAAACCTTTGACTATGAAAACACTTCATTTTAAATTTGGGGCCTTTGTATTTTTTGCGGGAAATTTGGTGGAGTAACATACGTATTGACAAACTGACTCTTATCAGGCCAAAACTGCCCCCCCGGGTTGTGGGTTCTTGTGTACCCGGTTTTTTTTTGGGTGGGGACAAAAAAAAAGGAAATTTGTTTTGGGGGCCGTTTCTTGGAGAGGTGAAGATTCGTTACTTTCTTCAGTTTCGTATAACACTTCCACATTTGATACACCCCATTGACTCTTATCAGGCCAAAAGCTGCACCCTGGTGTGGGTTCTTGTGTTTCGTTATTTTTGGGTGTGGACGAGGCAAATTTGCTGTGTGGCGTTTCTTGGAGTGGTGAGGATTCGTTACGTCCGACAATTTCAACGGCCAATCTTTAAAAAGTGCAATAATTACAATATGTGATTCCCTTTGTCTTACCTTCGGAGTTACTAATTTTTTATCATGGGGGAATAAAATTTGTGCCAGGGTGGGCGGGGGCGGTTTCCACTCCCAAAATTAGAAACCCGGCTACATCCCTTTGGCCCCATCAAGAAAAATGTGCAAAGCAAAAAAAAATATTTTTTTCACATTATTTTTTTTTTTAAAAAACACTTTTTTTATTTTTCCATCTTTTACAAAACTCAGAAAAAGTTCCTTCCCAAAACGCAGACCCCGTTTTAACTGGCACTGGGTAAAGGGCTTTAAATTTTAAGGGAAAATTAAATTACTCGAATCGGGGCCCATAAATTTTTCAATTTTCGATGTTTAAAAAAAAGCGGGGCCCAATTTTTAAAAAGGGTTGGGGCAAAAAGCAGTACTTGAAAAAAAAAAGCGACTTTGAAAATTTTTTACCCTTTAAAATAAAAAAATGTCGAAAAAAAAATTTATGCATGGGGGAAAAATTAAATAAAACTCTCGTCAGGTGGCTTGAGGCACTCGCCCCTAATTCTACTATTTTTTTCCTAAAACAAAAAATTGAATAAAAAAACATGTCTACCCCAAGAAAATTTAAAAAAAAAAAATTGTTTTTTGTTAAAAAAAAAAAAAATAATTCTGGAGGTTTTCATTTTTTTTCGTCGTGAAAAACCCAAACCTTCCAAAAAAAATAACCCAAATTTTTCCAGTGTTATGGGGCCTATTTATAAAAATGGTTTTTTTTTAGGGGTTGTTTTCAATTTTTTTATATTCCCCCCTCTGGTTTAAAATAAACCCCAATTTCCCATGCTAAAGAAATGAAAAATTAAACGTTTTTTTTCATGAAACCCTTTGAAAAAAAAAAAAAACTAAAAAATAAATTTTTAAAAAATTTATTAAAATTCTTAAAATTTAAATTTAAATTTTTTGATTTCCCTTGTCGGAGGGGGGGGCGATAATTTTTTTTAAAACTCGCAAAGGGTTTTTTAAATTTTTTAAATTTTCATTGACTTTACATAAATAGCAACGGCCCAACAAGGTGCTAAAAAATGGTAAAGTGTTGCCCGGGCAAAAAAATTTAATATACTGAATGTTTAATAAATGCAAAAAAGGGGAAAATTAGACCCAAAGGGTCAATCACTGACAAGGGCTGGCCGCTTACATCCGCTTTTAAATTTGTACGCTAGGTGAAACTCAGCGGGCCTCCTGTTTTTTCATTGTCTAGCGCGCTTCAAAACAAAACAAAGGGCCAAATTTGCGCCACTTTTTCAAATCCGAGAGCAGATAAGCAAGCCCGGTCGAAAATTGACTTTTGACGGGTGGCTTACGAGCTTTTTCCTTTTTTGCCTACTTTTTTGGCGATGACTAAAAGCTGCCGATGTGAAAGGGGGGGAAGGGTTTTTAAATTTGGGAGAAAAAAACACTCCTCGTGGCCCCGTACACGTGTCAGGGGTTTTTACACGTCCCCAACCCCTTTAATACTCGTACAGTATTTTCCTGGTGCCTCATTGAAATTAATATAATTACACGAAACTATAAAACAAACTTTTACTTCCCACTCTTCATACCTGTAGATTATCAATATAGGCAATATCACTGTCCGATGCATTTGCATAACAACCTTGAAGATTATATGCTGTACACGAACATAGTTGAGGCAAATCAAAAGTTAATAATAAACACTTATGGGACACGAAGTGAATGACAAATTAGTCATCTGTAATATCGTGAAACATCCTGTTGTTTTCCCCAAATAGGAAATTTAGCTATACACTACTCAAAAACGTTTGTGTTATGAACTTATGATTGCCAAAGCGTGGAATCATGGTTATTGTTATTGCATTGTTGTTGATAGTCTTTATCTTACCTTTTTTTCTGCGCTTCTCTCCATTTTGCTTTACTTCCCTTTTTTGCCGGGTTTCGGAAGTTTAAAGTTTCGGGAAAGACACGTGGGAAAAATCTAGTTTTCTTGCCTCTTCTCCACCCAGTCATGATAAAATGATAACACACTCTTGTCACAATGAAACACACGCAATTTGTTGTGTTGTATTCGCGAAAGGGGCCCCAACTGCCGCGGGCGAAACAAGCTCCACAAAGAAATGTTCCACCACCTGAAATGACCTCTCTTGGGTTATTCTGCTCTTCCTAAATTCGTTATGGTTTCAACGGATTTCCTGCCCTTTGGCGTAGGGCTATTCTTTTCCGCTTTTTAAACCCGGTAAAAAACAAAAACCCTTTCCCGGCTCTTATCGACCCCTATCTCTAAATAGTTGCTTCTGCAAATTGTTTGAGAAAATTGTCAATAAGGCCCCCTTTAGTGGCTTTTGGAAACTCGTTTCTTGCTTCTTTAATTTTTCGTGTGGATTTCGACAGCGACGGAGTTCAATCGACCACCTCGTGCGTTGGAAAAACTTCATCCAAGAAGGTTTGTGGCTAAACAGACGTAATAGGTGTACTCTTTGACAACGAAAGCATATGACCAACGTGGCGCATGCCATATTTCCAAAAAACTTCACGAGGGGAAATTTTAAAAAGGGCCCCCTTGCCTAGGGTTTATACAGAATTTCCCTTTATGATAGAACTTTAAAGTACGGATAAAAAACTTTTATCAGACCCATTGAACGGGAAAAGGGAGTTCCTCAAGGATTTTGTCCTTTCGGGTTTTCCCCTGTTTTTTGTCGCAAATTTAAAAGTGTACCTGTCATACCTAAGTCCATCATGTCCCCTTTTTCGTCGACGACTTTTGGGGGGTTTTTTATTTGGGCGGGCAACATTTCCGTTGCCAAAGACATTTTACAGTTGCATTGAACAAAATCGGTGGGTTGGGCCCGGCCGCCGGGACAAAAAAATTTTTTTGCCGATAAAACAAAAAAATGCCAAATTTACTTTTGTCGCAGTCGGGAAAAGCACGTAGATCCACGTCTTACCCTTAAGGGGTGCAACTTGAATTTAAAAAAACCCCCGTTCCCCGGGTTTTTGGCTTTGGGGTTTTTAAAAAAATAAACTAAAATTGGAGATACCCCGTCACAGAATTGCGCAAACGATGTAAATTTTTAAAATTAAACATCCCTTTAAAATTCTTTTGTAACCCCCTTCATGGGGGGCGGACGGAAAAATGTCCCTTTTTTTCAATATTGGCTCACTGGGTTTGGGCCGTAATGGGCTAAAGCCCCGTTGGGTCTACTCCCTCGGCCCGTGTTTTCCCTCTTGAACTTTTTTTGATACTGGTTCCCACCACAGTGGTCTCCCGGGTGGCGCTGGGGGCATTTCGACGAGCCCCCCTCCTCACCTGTATGCTAAGGCGGAATGAACCCCCCTCGCCGGGAAAAACCGGGAAATACTTGTTGGGGAGGGTAGTATTGAAAAAATCCGGGGAAAGGGGTAACCACCCATCCTCATAATGCTCTTTTTTTAAAGAGAGATTTTTTTCCCCCCACTTCTAACCCAAACCTTTGGGGACCCTTCCCCGTCGGATTACGTTTTTTAGAAAATCTTTTTAGAATTTAAAAAATTTTATGTACCCAAACCCATTGAGTTTCGTTTTGACCGAAACCCTCCATGGCTACTTCCGGGAACCCGAAATTTGTTTCGAACCTTTGCCGGAAAAATAAGTCCACAACATCAATTTAATTTTTTAAAACCCAGTTTTCAAACTATTTGTCAGGGAAAACCATCCCCTTTTTAAAATTTATTTTCATGATGGGGTTTTAAAACCCCGGCCCCCGAAGGTTGGTTGCGCTTACCCATTGGGCTGCAGTTTGGGGTTTGGGGTTTTAGACTTCTTACATGTGTTCTGTTTTTTACTGCTGAAATGTATGCCATCCCAGAACTTTGAGATATATTTTTGGAACAAAGATGCGGAAACTTCCCTGGGATGTTTTTAGATATTTAAAATGCCTTTTAGGCACTCCACGTCATGGTTTTTTCTACTCACCCTTTAAATAATTGACTTCGGTTTTTTTTTATGGAAAAAACTTCAAAGCGAGAGGCTACAAAAACATGTTCTGCTGGGTCCCCCGGTCCCTGTAGGTATTCTGGCAAACGGGGGGGGCTGACTTGGGGGCCAAGGCTGCAACGCAAAAAACAAACAAAATGATTTTACCTCGTACCTGGTTTTCCCGATTTCCAAAAGTGGGGTTTAAGAACCTATGTTTTAAACAGGTCAGGGTTGTTGGAATGCTTTGCAGAATAATAAAATGCGCCGTGTTATGCCCTGTCTTTCACTGAAAGTACACCCCCCTTCTCCATAAATTTCCCCGTCGTGAGGAGGGTTTATTGGCGCGAGTACAATAGGGCAACCCCCTCACCCATGCCCCAAAACCTTTTTTCCAGAGATAAATTGCTCCGATTTTTTCGTACCCTGTGATGTGTTTTCTTTTCCGTTCATCCTTTTTTTGGCTTACTGCTCTAAGTATGATGGTTTTAGACTCCAAATTTAAATTTTTAAAACTAAACAATTTTGAAGAACTTTTTTCCCTTTTAAAAAAAGTGAAAAAATTACAATTTCTATACTTTGCAATCTGATCGACAAACCCATGACATTCATATAAAAATAAAAAAACCATGAAGCATTTGACCTTTTCTATTCTTAAAGACGACTTGGCAACGGGTTTTTCCTTTATAATGATTAAAGATTAGATTTGGTAATTTACTTTTTTACATATGCCAACCCTTTTGCATTATTTTCCCTTTTCCCCCATTTGGCTGTCCCACAAATTTCGGGCCTTGGGAATTCTTTTTATGACAATGATATGAAAAACACATTTAACCTTTTTTAACCGTATTTTTAAAATTCAAACATAGTTTTAAATAAAAATCTTGGAGGCGCAATAAACTTGCCGTTGGGGTGCGCCCCAAAACACTAATACTAAAACTAATACTAATTGCAGCGAGCATCAGGGGGAATTCCAAAGAATGGGTAAATTTAGGCTTGATCAAAAATCTACGGGGGGGAAAAAAAACGCTGCTGTTTTTAGAGTTTTTTTTGCGTCATTCTTTTTTGGGACACTTCTCTCGCCGTTTTTTTTTTTTTTTATGTGCACTCCCCAATTTGATTTTCATTGCTTTTAAAATTTTTCTGCTTCGGGGTAAACAATTGGGTTTTTTAGGCTTTCGAGAGGATGAAAAGGGGATTTTGTCTTTCATGCCGACTTGAATTATGATGCAGTTTTTTTCGACCCGGGTCTCGCTTAAACCACCTTGCGGTTTTGCCCTTTTTAAAATCTTGGGTTTTTCTTCCTTCCCACCTTTTATTGCTCACCAAAAAAAACTTTGGATTTTTATGAGGGTTCCACTACAAAACTTTTATCGTATTCCAGTCCAGTCAGAACCTTTAGATCCCCCACATACCAGGGGAACTCCCCTATCTTTTTCGGCCCGGCCCCAGCAATCAAGCCTTCGTTGTGTATTTTGGCATTTTCAGTTTTAAAACATTTTTAGACAATTTCTACAGGTTCCCCCCCGTCCTACCCCCCGTAATCCCCCCTGAAAGCTCCCCCCCTTTCAGCAATGCCCACCTGGGTTTCTCCCCAAGTTTTTAAAAACTGCAGGGTTTGTTCTTTGGGGGCCTAATAATGGAAATTTTTGAAGAAGGAAATGTTCAAATTTTTTCTTTTTTAACAAAGCTGTTTTAAAGAAAAATTTTAAAAAATTAGCCACCTTTACTCTAAAAAGAACACCCGGGGACAATACCTTAAATGTTTTTTGTGCCCCCAAACCCTAAAAACAAAAAAAAAAAAGGTTTTTTTTAAAAATAAAATTGAAGGGGGGTGTCTGAAAAATTTTTTAAAATCTAGGGCCAAGGGCCGGTCTAGGTTTCCCAAATTTTAAGGGGGCCCGTCTAACCCAACGGGAGTTAGGTACTGATTATCTGTCGATTTGGGGTGTAAACTGTCCCGAAATGTCCCAAGTCCCAGGGCCATTCTTGGGGCCCGTCCCACAATAGAAACGGGGGAATTTGAAAATGACACTCGTTTTTTGGTCCGATTTTAAAATGGCCGTCCGCGACAAACGAGAGAAACCCCTAAATGAATGCATTGTTTAAAAAAGGTAACCCTTTAAATTTTGTTTGTTTTACACTTTTTTAATTTTTTTACTAGATGTACAAAAAAATTTTATAAAACAAAAAACTTAACAAAGGACTATCGAATGCACACCCTAACCTAACTTTTTGGGATTTTTGGAAATTTGCCCTGGGAGGCAGCTCTAAATGTAGGCTAGTATAGCACTTTAACATTGATTTGGGCTTGGACCTACACCTGGACTTGGACCATAATTCAGACACACCCGTAGTGCCATAGTTGTTACCCGCTATTACCCGCATTTTCAATAATATACAAACATATTCTAATTTTAGTTATCAATTGTAAGTAAATAGAACAATTTAAGAAAGTAAATTTAAATTGACAAAAATAGTAAATAATGGTAAAAAGTCAATTGTAAAAACAAGATTTGGATACGAGTTATCACTCACAGATATGTCACAAGTTACCTATCACAGACTACGAACAACCTTCACCCTGAATAGATGACACTGTCTGGACTGAGTTTTTTTGAAAACAATAACCTACAGATCAGCCTCTAGAAATCTGCGTCCGTGGTTTTCGCCAGGGGCTGGACCAGTGGTTGGCGCCATCAGCTGTAGTTTGTCTCCTAGGAGCTACCAGCCTCTGTCCCCTCTAGTTGAGTCTAGGATTCTTCCTTAACTGGAATTGTAGAAAACAAGTAAATAAAAAATGTAATGTATACTGCAAATGAAAACTCGGACACGTTCTCAAGTTTGTGGCAGTTTTCAACTGAGATGATGTTGATGATCATATTCATTGATCATAAACTTAACCCCAGGACCAATATCATCCTGTACCTGTTGAGGAAAGTAATTAACAAGGTTTGAAAAGTCTAACGAGTATAATTACCACAACGAATTTAAACTAAAAATGTTTTTTTTTGTATTTTAAATATATTTTTTCACCAAAATATGACAACTTAAAAATCATTTGGGCACAGATAACTCTACTGTTGTGCCCTTAAACAACACTAACTAGCTAGCTAACGAACTAACTTACAAACTATCTAACTATCTTACTATAAACAACAGTTACTATGCGTCTGTGAATGCTCCGTTATACAGAAGGTCCGCAATAAGAGAAAACATCATGTGGAAGGCAATATCTGCTGCACTATTGCATCGTCACGATGAACCTCGCTGCAAATATCACACACAGTTCACTCACAACCTTTGAATTTCACTTCTCGGAGTCGGAGCACATATGTACTTGCCATCAATGCAATTGTTAAAATCTTTAATAAATCTGATGTGCAACATCGATATGACCTCGCCGCCCCGCACCTTTTAACTGCCAGTTTCACTCAACCAGCTTCTGTTGCTGTAGAATGTGTTGTTGGAGCAAGCCAAGTGTTGCCTGTCTATCTCCTCCCATCATTCTGTTTGATATTGGTTAAGGCTATTCCACCGCGTTTTTCTATTTTCCAAAATATGCTACTAAGTTAAAATATAGTGAATGGCTTTGAAACATGGCTATTTTAGAAAATCAAAATATTTTTTCCAAATTTTTCTGATCCGGTACACGGCCAATATAGCCACCTCAAATAATTTCAAACTTCAATTCGCCAGGGCACACCATTCAACGTACGGTGTTGTGCTTTTGTGACATTAATTTTTAAACTGTTTTTCTATGGACTGACTGAGAGAAAACAGATTTATTTTAATAATTGTCTTTCCAGCGAATTTTTTCGTTTGGCGGTATTTTTTACCGATTTGTACCGCCAAACGAAAAAATTCGCAGGAAAGACAATTGTTAAAATAAATCTGTTTTTCTCTCAGTCAGTCCAAAGAAAAAAACAGCTGAAAATTAATTTTACAAAAGCACAACACCCTACGTTGAATGGTGTGCCCTGGCGAATTGAAGTTTGAAATTATTTTGAGGTGGCTATATTGGTCGTGTACCGGATCAGAAAAATTTGGAAAAAATATTTTTGATTTCTAAAATAGCCATGTTTCAAAGCCATTCACTATATTTTGACTTAGTAGCATATTTTGGAAAATAGAAAAACGCGGTGGAATAGCCTTAACGTCAGAAGATTGTCTGTTTCTGTCCACACTGGAAAGTTTGTTCGCACTGTATTCTGCCCTGCTTGTCAGGAAGCGTTCGTTATCTCAGTGTTGTGCTCCGTCGGTACAGGCTGTAAAAATTGATGTGCGAAAGTGCTAGGTTCTATTCAGTGTGGGATGAGGGTCTTGTCACAACGATTGTGCCCAGTTTCTGTGCTCGGTTTGTGGTTCTAGTGAGGTCTAGTGCAGGTGTTGATGTCGGTTGGAATGGTGGAGATGTGTGGTTGGGGTACTGGATTTACAGGTCGTAGATTGTTGTTAGGTAGTTCAGCTAAACAAAATTGCGCCTTTGGTTGAACTTTGATGGATTTGAGTTTTCCGAATCCTTTATTTACAACCAAATGTGATTCCTAATTTTTCTACCTATTTAAGTACAATTTTATTTATTTATTTAACGTCTATCATATTCAGTTAAAAACACTAATTTACAAAGGAGGACAACAAAATAAATCTAATTACATACATGCAGACACAAACAATAAAAGCTGCAGTTTAGTAAATATTTGAAATGGTAATATTACAACAACAATGCATACAAAAAGTATAAAAGAGATTTATTCAAATTAACCACAAAGAAAAGTAACCAAGAATATGATTGGATAAAAAACATAGGTCTACAATATCATTGTATTGGGTTCAAACTTCCAATTCATTCCGCAATAAAAAAGTTAAATTTCAGTAACTAGAATTTCTAAATGAATAATGGGCCATCAAATTCCAACTCGCAACCTTCTCGTGGTTTTCATTTCCATGAACTAAGAACTTCATCTTTCATTTCATAAAACCGCTTTAGCATTTTTCGGGCCATCAAAGTCCAACTCGCAACCTTGTCAAGATAGATTTTGTTTTGTCAGCTTACTAGCATCATAACATGAGTCTGTTGCAGATTGGAGGCTATTTGATGCTATGTGGATGGGGCTAGACTCGGTGTAAAAACGTTGAGTGAGGAGAGTTATTGATGGTACCATTAGGGCGTGAAGAGAGTGAGAATGGGGTTTCGTTGTTACAACGCCTGATGGATTGTTGGTGTCAAAATTTGTGCGGCTGGCTTTCTGGCATCTTTGTCTGAAAAGTGTGGCCATCAGAAGACCGTCTATGTGAAGACAAGACGTCATCCTCATGCTCGGACAGTCTGATGGACAATTGGTGGCTCAGAAGTCTTGCTCCGATGGGTGTAGTCATCTCCTCAACATGGCCAACAACCTTCGCTGCGTCAACACGGGGAAGTATCTCTTCCAAACTCGGAGCGCCAAGTACTTCATTTCCTGTAATGACGGATATTTACTTCTGCTGTTGGCGTCAGTTATAGTTACACTGACATTACCATGTTTTGTAAGTACGGAGCCCCTATATCTACTGTACTTGTATTGACAAGTCAAGCTATACTTCGTAACTTTGCTTCATATGTACGTATTCGTAACGTAATTTTTAACCTAAAATAGAAAATATACTACCAATGGGTGTATATATGACAAATACCATATCATCCAGCATGATCAACTACTGTATGCAATAAATAAATAAATAAAATGAAACTTCAAGTGTCGACGGGGACGTGTAACGCGCCGTATTACAGTATTCCGTCAATAACAAACAATATCAACAACAACAAACGATATCGTATCGTCTCGATAAACCTAAATGCACGTATAGAAAATCACCCAACCAATTAATTACAAGCTCATCCATCAACGCGACTAAAAAAGCGTTTGCGAAGCTTCCCAGTAAAGGTAATTATAATAATTTATATTTTGCATGTAAAAACAAAGCCAGCGGTTTAGCCGAGCTCGTTTAACCGGTTCCCACTCGAACACCGAAGTTAAGCAGAATCGGGCGTGGTCATGGGTAGAGTGGGTGACCTCTCTACCCTGAAACTCACGTATACCGCTGGTTAGAGCAGATGGAGGGTTCGAAAGCTAGTGTAACGGCTTCGTTCTCCTTGTCGTCTGCTCGGCAGTCCGGGTTAGTGGAGGAACCTATATGACTGTCAAAGTTACACCGTCCTGTCGGATGGGACGTAAAGCCGTTGGTCCCCTTAGTACTTTTCGAAAGGAGTAGGCTACGTGCCGGTACCGGGTTTCCCCTCCTCCCTTCTGTTCATACTTCATCCTCATCTATCACCACTCATCGTCTCGATTAGCCAAAGTGCATAAATATGAGACGTTAAGCAATATTCAATCAATCAATCAATTTAAGCCCATGTGCTGCTAACATAAAGGCGATTTAAAAAACCTTCATTGCACTACACGTGTAGCGGCGATATGACCTCGCCGCCCCGCACCTTTTAACTACCACCTGCAGCTACACGCACACAGTAGACACAGAGCCTGCATCGCAGTCGGTCTGTTGTTCTTGTCGCAGGCGGGCGTGTTTTGTGCAGGCTCTTCGTTCTCTTCTTACAGGGCCTCCACAGTAAAGGGAGTTAGCTTCTATTTCAGTTGGGTGTGTTGTTGGCCTTCAAATTCCAACTCGACACCTTCTCGCGGTTTGGCCCGTGAATAGGGGAGTTTCACTCCCTGAAACTAATGGCGAGCTCTGGGTCGTCGTCGGGGAACCCCTTCCCTTTGACTACCTCCCCGACGGCGACGACAAAGACAACACGGACGCATGATGACACAGACGGAGACGACCACGACGTGGGGGAACCCCTGCCCTCCCCATAAGCTTGTGGCTGGTTCTGACCAGCACAGGCCTGTCCACCCCTTGTCCCCCCGCGTCATCCCTTACGTCCCTCCATTCGTCTCGATTAGCCAAGTTGCATAAATATGAGACGTAAAACAATATCCAATCCAATTTGATCAAGTCTTGGCTGTTGTGTCCTCGCATCATTCTGTTTAATGTTTGTTCACTTCAGGAGGTTTATTCTGTCTAGACTGAAAGGTTTTGTGCTGTCTTTATTCTGCCCTGCTCGGCATCTCTGTGTTGTGCTCTGTCTGTTCTGTCCTGCCCGTACAGCCTGAGTGGTTGGTGTTTGGAAAGTGTTAGGTTCTGTTCAGTGTGGGATGAGAGCCTCTACACATATATGGTGCCCCCGATTTCAGTGCTGGGGTTGTTGTTATTCTTTAGTTTCTTGTGTAGGGGTTGCAAATAACTCGTTTGTTGACACGTCATTAAACTAATCTAGACCTAATAAGTTTGAATATCTAACAAGGTTCATTGAAGTCCAATGTTGTGTTTGCATTTGTAGCTATATGTGGTTTTGCTTGTCAATAAAGCTTTCTATCCAAAATGTGTTGCCCTTATTCGTCGACAGGCTAAACTTGACTTGTATCTGGCCACGCGCTGGCCTCCTTCGTCGCCAAGAGGCTATACCTACCGCCCAAGGATTTACGCTGGGACTTCTGGGTTCGTGGCCCTGTGGCTGATAGCGCCACGCAAAGATAGCGGTTTCAATTGATAACTTCTTTCCTCCATAGATATTTGTGTTGACTAGAGACTTCAAAAACTGTAAAACAGAGGAATGCGCACCATAATTAAATGCAATAGATATGTACCAATAGCAACAATGCTGGACGCACTTCAATGGTTTAAATGTTAAAGAACAAATTAGGTAAAATGCAATGATTTTCATTTTTAAAGTACAGAATAAATTGTTACCAAACTACTAAGGATTAAAATTAAAGACAATAGCAGAAATTCATGACCGTTATGGTCAAGGGGTGCAAAGACTAGAAACGTAAAGATACAAGATACTACTGCCAGTCTTGTAACTTGGGCCTCTGTTTTCCTCAATTAATTAATTATAATTAATTATATTGCTGCAGTAATTGGCAAGAAAATAGGGTATATAATGTAGAATTGGTCATCATTTATCATCATGGACGAAAATGGTTATTTATAAAACAATTGTTCAACCACATTTCGATTTCTGATCCACAATTTTCTATCAAGCTTTTGTAAGAGATATGGATAGACTTCAAAAACTACAAAAAAAAAAAAGGAATGTGCACCATAATTAAATGCAATAGATATGTACCAATACAGCCATTCCGGCGTTACGGGTGGGACAGTTTTCACAGCTTCTTTAAGCTCTACAGGTCAAAATTTGTAAGAGAGTGATGTATGTTTGTTGTTAGAATAAAGTTTGTATCCTCCTTTGCTAAAAAAAATAAAATGGGAACCATTATAAGTTAGCTTCAGAATGAAAAGTACTTTAAAAGAGATGTTACGAGTGGGACAATTTTGGGACACTGCTTTACACTTTCATGGTTACATGTGCATAATTCTGTTCTGCTGCATGTTACTCCCACATGCCTTTCTTTGTTATAGTAAGGTATTGTGTCAAGAATCACAGTATCATTAACCAAAATAACTTTGATTAATTATTCCATTTTACACAGAATTTTAACCCTCCGTCACTCGCGTGGGGTTCTACAAACCCCAGGGTATACATTCGACTCTGTTTCTCTGCATCGGACTGTTTTACCGATTCTAGAGTCTCAGTACCTTCAAGGCACTCTATTTGTTAGCAAAATTTGTAACCCTCGAATCATTCGGTCTTTGAGTGTCATTATATTGCCGGTCGGAACGTGGCGGGGGTGGCGGAAACCCCGCGCGAGTGATCACGTTACAGTAACTGCATAGAGAAACTCAATGCTTTTTGGCTTAATTTTGAAATTTTGGATTTTTGGAAAAATTCTTCTTGCAATTAACCAACTGGTTCATGTTTATTACTAAAAAGTGAAACAAAACTTAAAATTGCATTATTTGGACACCTTTTTTGAATATTTTGAAAATGTCCATTTTTTAAATCAAAAAAATACAATAAAAATATAATACAAAAAGGTTAATTGGCATTTCATTTCACTGTCCTCACAGTAACAACCACCAACATAGTAATTCCACAAATCATTTGAGCACACAAAAAAAAAAAACAAAACATCCTACTGCATTTATTACAGCCCAAAATAATTTGGGGTTTGAGAAACCCCACACGAGGGATGGTGTTAAGAAATTCCGCGCGAGTGACCGAGGGTTAAAGTTTGTTACAGGTGAGACAAAATGGCACACATGTGTATATCTGGTAAAATCAATTGTTTATTGATAAAATATTGTATTTTTAGATTGTTACATGTAATCTTGGCAGAACACAACCTTTTGGACTGAATGTCAAGACGCAAATGACAATTTTCAGCCTCGACGATGAATAGGAAAACTATTCACCCCCACCCACACAAAATCACATTGGATGGTTCATTCACAATGGTGTTTTCTAGCATACAGCAGGTCTGGACATCAGAAGCCAACTTGTCTGATATCACTGAGAGAACCGGTGTTGGTAAACAAAACTTGTCAGAACAAAATTATTACACTGACCGGATTAACACTTTCACGCTTCATCCTAATAATGTTCTTTTGGCCGGTTGTCATGAAATTCCTGACAATGATTCGGCAGAGGGGGGCTTTTGGGGCTAAAGCCCCCCCCCCCCTAGACCCCTTACAAGCACCAACATTTAATTTATATTCAAAGTTCTTCACTTTAAATATATCTTAACAACAAAATAACAACATTTTGACAAAAATAATATTGAAACAAATAAATAAAATAAATAAATAAATCATAACACCTTGTTGCGTCTTGAGTTAAGCGCAGTGGTCAGTTTGCGGTATTTTTTCATTTTAGTGTTGTGCTTTGCTTTTATGACCGCCACACGCTCTAGTGGCAGCTTTTTAGACCCAACCTAAGTTTCACCCGGCACCCCAATTCAGTAGCACTGTCACTTTCAAATAGTGCATTTTCGATTCCGAAGAAATTGATTTGTTAGAACAATTTCGGGGGCTGACCAGGATTGGTCTCACCCCTGGATGAAATCCTGGGTGCGCAACTGGGTAAAATCATCTGCAAATAACTTGGCCTACAAGTATGTCATTGCATGTAAATAGATAACAGCTGCAGTGGTACAAGTTGTACTCAAATAGGCCCTTGCTGATAAAGTATATTAGCTGAGAAAAAAAATTCCACATTGAAATGTTGAATGTTGAAATGTATCTCAAGCATAATGCAAAACTGGTCTTATCCACATAACATATTTTGAAATATTTATTTGAATCTTTTTCAGATATTATCACATTAATCAGTTGGTTGACCATGCACATTCACAGAAAAAATATTTTAGCAAATGGAGGCAAAATGAGTTTTGTTTGTTTTTAATTGTGGATAAAGGGGAATTGTTGGGAGACCCAGTGGATAGCGACCATACTTGTTGATAAAAGGGGTACCAACTGCAGATGTCATAAATAGTTAATTAATTAAACCTTCTCTCACCTCATAATACGTTTAAGTGCAATTGGTGTGGCCTCCGAAAACAGCATCTCGTGGATCTAGTGGCATTTCATGCCGTCGAGGATGCTGAGCAAGGAATGCTTTTAATTCAGCATTAGTTTCTTGGAGGCAGTTAAAGACACACTCCCACATCTCGACAACTTTGTACCCAGCAGCACGAAGAAGATGTACTTTTGATTGTGTCGCCTACAGCCGCTTCCCCATGGTGTCTTGCGTGTCCGGGCTTATCACTTTATCCTGTTCAGGAAAACAAGTGGGGCAGCCATGCCAGTAACACCCCTGCATTTCATAGGCTGTCTTATTACCAGTGCCATCGTCGTGGTATCCGTCTACTTTGTAACGGCCAAGCAACTTACCTCTCTCCCGTTTTCAGCAGTTTCGATGTGTACTCCTTCATTGTGTGCCACCCAACATAACCAGGACAAAGCCACAAAAGACTGGCGGTCTGCCATTCTATAGCCCATAGGCAACAGAAGAGGTATCGTGTTACCTTTTAAGTAATTCTTTTTATACACCTGCATGCAGGCTCCAGCGACAGTAATTGCGTCCCATAAGGGATTAATGCCTGTTGCTGTAAGAAACTCTGCTCTGAAGGTTGAACTCGCTTTTCTTAATTTGGTAACATCATCACAACAATAAGCAGGTATTTCCTTTTGGAAGTCGAATATGGAGTTCTGGTTCTTTTGCTCTTCATGCCACAACAGAAATTCTTGACGGTCTTTACACGTCATATGGTCAACGCCATAATATTCTGTGTTGGGGATCGGACCTACATAGTCAAAGTTTTCAGGCCTCTAAAGTGATGTGGGAAATTTCCTTTTTTCAAATTAGGTAAATTGAAAGATATCTTGTACTTCAGGCACGATTTTCCAGTGTGTCGCTCAAAGTACATCTCCTGTGAGAAAGCTCTCCCGCAAGTATCTTACTTAAACTGCCACTCGTGATCCCGTGAATCCCAATCCCACTGCTGTCACCAGTTGTCATTTTTCTTGTGAACTTGCCTACTGGCACGTTTGATCAATTTCAGTCAATCTCAGGAACCATAGGTATTTTTTAAACATGTGAATGAATTTAGTTACTGTTTATCAAAAAAACATTCCAAATACACAACCTATAAGCCTACTCTCTTCTTTAAGGTTCACATGCAATGGTTTGGCTAAATAGCCTAAAACCTGTGTTTTAATTTGCAACAACATTTCAAACCTTTTACCTTATAATAGGCAGGCAAAGGATTCAGAAAATCAACATAGTGAGCTAGTTAAAGGTGATTTAAATGATTAGATCCATCCAGGAACTATACATAGTGGAAAATTTGCTTGAAATGATTCTAGTCATGCTTGTTGGGATAAACGGGCAAACTTTACAATAATTAAGAAATTAGGGGACTCGTTAAATTCTAAACTGATGACTTGAAATGTGTCTAATGGCTAGCTTACAGGCTTACATCAACCTAGATACCAGTAGGCAAATTGAAATTGACTAGATGATACAATTCTTTATAGATATCAAGCATAAAGGCCCACCTTAAATTAAGTTGTTAAAAGTGTATAATATAGGCATCTTAAAGAGCAGACCTTCATCCAAACTAACCTGATCAACATTATGGGCTCTTCTAAAGATGTCATCTGGTTCATCGTATAGTGGTGAAAGAGAAGGTTGTTGTTCATCATCCGACGAGGTGGAATTGGAATCATAGGTGCAATGGTCTGTTTCTTCACACGTATTACAATATTTTAGTTAATTCGGTTATATCCCACTTCTGATTATTAGATATTATTACTGTTCATCTCAATCACTACAATTAATAATAGAGATCGAGGGAATTATCTGGGGTTGTCAGGGGTGGTTGGGCTTCAACACACACGCACAGATGAATTTAAATGTAGATATTTATTGTTCAAAATAGGCACCGCACTGTTTTAGAAAATAATGATATAATATAAGAAACTTGTCGAATGAATTTAAATACAACTAATACTCATTAAAACACAGAATTAAATTATCAGACGCTCACAGCAATTCGCACACAGCCCTGGGGAGACAAAAAGCAACCCCCTCTACTTATCTCTTTCAAACTAGCAAACTAAGGTTACTTTAAAAACTAGTGAACTAGGAACTACTTAATTCCTAACGGTATTCAATGCAATTTTTTTTATCTCGATTACCCTTGTGTTTGTTTTAGTGTTGTGTGTGACGTGATGTACACTGTGCATTTCACGTAGGTGAGTAGCTACAAAATGACTAAAATACATTGATCAATAAATATCGGTAACAATTAAGTATAGTCACGATGAACCTTTCTGCACATTTAGAAAATCACTCTCTACCAATAGATTACACACCAGAGTCCATGTGTTAATACGATTTTAGAAACTTCCAATGCACTAAATGTGCAGCATCGATATGACCTCGCCGCCCCGCACCTTTTGACCACCACCTGCATACAAGCAGCGGCAAGCCCAGCCTCGCAGTCTGCCTGTTGTTCTTGTCGCAGGCGGACGTGTTTTGTGCCCGCTCTTCATTCTGTTCTTACAGGGCACCCACAGCACAAGGAGTTTGGTTCTATTGCTGCTGAGTGTGTTGTTTGAGCAAGTATTGCCTGTTGTGGCCTCGCATCATTCTGATGAATGTTTTTAACTTCAGTCGAGTCAGTTCTGGTTTAGATCTAGTTCTCTCTTTATTCTGCCCTGCTTGTCGGGGAAGCACTCATCATCTCACTATAATCACTTTTGTGCTCTGTCTGTCCTGTCTAATCTAATCTAATCTGATCTAATCCGTCCAAGCCTCGTCTGCAGTTCTGTCTGTGCTAGGTTGCTAAAATTACTTAAAATTCTCACGAACAAGATTGAGAGTAACCTATGAAATAGTCCTGTGTCTGAAGGGCACTTAAAAATACGCATTGATTATAAGAGGGTAGGTAGGATTGTATCGTCTCAACCCTTTGAATAGGGCTATATTGCCGTTGGTGGTCGACTGGTTTGTCACCCACCATCGGTGCTTGTTTCTTTTCTTTTTTAGTTAGTTAGGTTAGTCTTATTGTGCCTGGGAATGGGTACAATAAATAAATCATTAATATGGTCCAGTTTACTAACTATTGCTGACAGTGGTTTTATAATATAATTATCAATTTTTGTTAATGATGGTTGGTTCATCTCCGAATGTTCGCTTATAATTTTCATCAGACGTGGAATATTATTAGTGCCACCCATTATAATTACTTTCTTACTTACTTACTTACTTACTTACTTACTTACTTACTTACTACTGAAGGTCGGTGCGTTTATGTTCTCCTATAACTCATGTTAATTGATGTCCTCCATCAGCTCCTCTATTGGAGAAATCATAGTAGACAGGACGATACAAACTGCTGCATCTCTTTGCAGAACTACACTTCTAGTTATAAAGCTCTGTTTCATAAGAGTTATAGCTTCATGATTTAGCATATACCATCTTAAGGCTTCAACTCGTCTTTTTATTGTTGATGATATCACATCCGTCATAAGATGTGAGAGGAATGCTATTCTAGCAGCAGTCCGAACCCGGGTACTATACCAGTAGCAGCAGGCTCCAAATAAAATATACCCATAAATATACTCCCTTAAATTCTCCAATATTTCCGTAGAGTTTAAAATACACCTTTTAAAAAACATGACAAAAAACCGACCTGCGGGCAATTCTGGGGCGTTCCCCCCCAGACCCCCCCATTTGGGCCGCCGCGGCAGATTGGGCGACATTTGGGCGACTTCAAAAGTTGCCGCGGCGACATCAGCGCTCATATATATGGCAACCCTGGCACAGCGGCAGCCTCGACTCGCAGTCGGTCTGATGTTCTTGTCTCAGGCGGACGTGTTCTGTCTTCGCTCTTTGCTCTGTTCTTGTTAGGCCTCCACAGCACAAGTAGCTATAGCTTCTGTTGCTGCTGAATGTGTTGTTAGTACAAGTCTAGACTGAAATGTCCTCGCATCGTTGTGTTTGCTTACTTCATGATCAGAGCTCCGTCTTTGAACTCGTTCCGAAATGCAAACCGGTATACACATGATAACTCTATTGCAACTTCTATCACGAAGTATTTTTAACCCGCAGTCTTTCTGCAGTTCTTGTCGCAGAGGGATGTGTTTTCTATCCGCTCTTCGGTCTGTTCTTGCTGGGCCTCCACAATACAAGGAGTCCACTTCTGTTAATGCTGAATAAGTTGTTTGAGCAAGTATTGGCTGCTTTGTCCTCGCATCGTTCTGTTTAATGTGTGTTGACCTCAGCAGGTTCTGTCCAGATGGAACGGATTGTTCACTTTTTGCTCTGCACTGCTTGTCAGGGAAGTGTTTGTTATCTCAGTGCTGTGCTCTATACAGACCAAGGGGTTGATGTTCGAACGTGTTCAGTTCTGTTCTGAGTGAGATAACATTGATCTTCCCATGTCGTTCTATCTTTATGGTCTCGAGACAAATTTGTGGGACACGAAATGCTACGTGTTACAGAAGCTAAATCTTTAAAAAGCAATATCCAAGCATATTAACAGTAAAATCCATGCTTAAGGCAATATCTGTGAATATGTTGTAACGTCACGATGAACCTCATTACACAAACAAATATTTCTCTACTCCAATAAATTCTATCTCTTGGAGCTCAAGTGCTACTGTTCAATGCGATTTTGGAAAACTTCCATGAACTTAACGTGCAGTATCGATATGACCTCGCCGCCCCGCACCTTTTTACTGCACTTTACACCCACACTCACTCGCAGCAAAGTCTCGCCTCGCAGTCGGTCGGTTGTTCTTGTCGCAGGCGGACGTGTTTTCAACCGCAACCTTTTCGTGGTTTGGCCCGTGATTAGGGGAGTTTCACTCCCTGAAACTTGTGGCGAGCTCTGGGTCGTCGTCGGGGAACTTTCCCCTTCCCTTTGACTTCCTCCCCGACGGCGACGACAATGACAACATGGACGGATGATGACACAGACAGAGACGACCATGACGTGGGGAAACCCTGCCCTCCCCATATGCTTGTGGCTGGTTCTGACCAGCACAGGCCTGTCCACCCCTTGTCCCCCCCACGGCTCCCCTTACGTCCCTCCCCTTGGAAAGAAGTATAGTTTTCGCCAAGATCAAAGAGCTCGTTCTAGAGCTCTAATCACGAAGGATCACACGTCCACTTAACTTCTTCAAAAGAGCTTCTCAGCAGGTGCATGGACACAGGTCGTACTACTACTGTCGCCAAACGGGACAAAACATCGACCAACCATCAACACATTTTGCGCAGTCTATGCGCAAGCGAGAACAATGTTAAATGACGGTAACATTTTATAGTATTAATTTGATAGTTGGATGAGCGTAGCGAGCGAAGCGAAGATTCCATTTCACTACACTGGAGAAAAAAATCCGGATTTTTTTTCTTCATTTTTTCATTTTTTTCTTTTTTCTTTTTTTTTGTGTGTTTGTCCACACGATTCCGGCTAAACCGATACTCCAATTGCGATGAAATTTTATGGATGCCTCCGAAATCTCTGAACTTAGAACTGCCACGTTTTTGAGCGCAATCGAAAAATTATTTCTCATTAAAATCGCAATTTAACGTGTTTTTTTTTCGATTAAAAAAAAATTTCTTCGACTTCGTAAACACCTACATGCTTTATCCGATTGTTATGATTTTTTAACAAAACCTTAATTTTATGAATTAATATATTCGTGTGAAATTTGAGCGCAATCGAAAAATTATTTCTTATGAAAATCGCAATTTTACGATTTTTTTTAAAAATTTTAAAACATTCTTCGACTTATAATACCTACATGCTTTATCCGATTGTAATGATTTTTTCACAGAACCTTAATTTTATGAATTAATATATTGGTGTGAAATTTGAGCGCAATCGAAAAATAATTTTTTATGAAAATCGCAATTTTACGCTTTTTTCGTTTAAAAAAAATACGCTCATCCAACAACGCGCCTGAAAAAGCGTTTGCGAAGCTTCCTAGTATTATAAAATTATAATGTAGTGTATATATAACATTATAGTATTATAAAATTATAAAAAATTATAAAATGAATAAATTAACACGTTGCGTTATAATTACCTGTTACTGGCATGAATGAACACTGGTTTCAATTTGTAGTGTGGCTGATGATTTTTAATTCATTGTATTCCTCTAAAATAATAATAAAAATATAGGCCTTACACATAGCCACACTTCGAAACGAAAAACTTCCACATACACTGTAGCTTTTAGTCAGAACTGTCACCTAGATCACTGTCCCTTTGTTAATCAATTACAAAGTTGTTGTTATCATTCCAAGCATCCCAATTGGCATATTTGCCCTCGTATTCCCGAGCCTTCCTTTCGCAAAACGCCCACGTTTCATCACTTATATAATTGGATTTATCGCGAATTAGGTTCACTACCTCGGCGCTCAGTTCGGGATGATTGTTGTCGCGCCTCACTGCTCCCTTCAGCTGGCTCCATATCATCTCGATGGGATTAAATATGCAATAATATGGGGGCAATCGAACTATTTCATGGCCATGTTCCGTTGCAAGTTCGTCAACAACATATCTCCGGATATGTTAGCACGCCTTTTTATCTGTAACAGGACCGGCCTAGTCGGAATCGGGTCAGGAATGTCGAGATAATGCTCGCGCATAAACCGCAACATGTCGTCTTTTCTCGTGCCTGTATTTGGAGGTCTCATTAAAAGTCGCGAATGATAACTGGCGTCGTTATCCGCCGAATTTTCCGGGAGGTTAGGAATTAATTGTTCCTTAAACCACTTCTCGAATAGGTCGACCGTCATGTCTTCATGATAGTCTGCGCTGCAATTAGCTATTTTCTTGGCAGATAGCAAGAGACACCCAGGCACCCAGCCGTTTTCACCACCTGCGTGAAGGATGATGACTCGTTTTCCTATGTCCAAAGTGCAGTGGTGGCTGTCATCATCCCATCCCTTGGATACGAAGTCATGCGTGTCGTATCATGTTTCGTCTAGGTATACTACATATTTTCCCTCCGATCTGCATCTAAAATAATTATGCATTTATTAAATTGTGTTATACGGTTGCACCAATCATTCTTACAAGTAATGGGTTTGAATTTTGATTAGAGTATTTGATTTTCGTCTGTTGACAAAACACTGAACTCTTAGGCCTACTACAACACCGCCTCTCTATCTTCAACATAAACTAATTTACCCCCCCCCCCCCATCCGCCCCCCCTCCCCCAGCGACTATGAGCCGGTGTACATTGCCCAGTCAATTATCACTTTAAAATATAATGAAAGTTTACCTTTTTAGGCGTGTTTTTAGTCTTTTAAAAGATATGAATTACTTACTTGTAAATCTTTCTAAGATAAATATATCTCATAGCGACAATTCTGGTCGAATACATGATGGTTGTATGATTATTTAATTTTCTTTGCGGAAGCCCAAACTCCTGACCACGTGCCTCAGTGTAGTTTCACTATAAGTTAATTGAACTTGTCGGGGGAATTTCGTGTGTCACTGATCAGTTGCAGCCGCAAACTTTTGCTAGTTAGTACACGTTTCTCTTTGTACATTCGGTAAATCGTACGACGGATTAAATCACACGTAAGGTTATCTACTTTTTGAATCCGGTTTACAGTCTTTTCTTAGGCGTTTTTACACCTCTCTTCACTATACTCCTCACTGTAGAGTATCCCAACTTGGTTGCATTTGCCGTGTTTTTAACGCACCCTTTCTTCTCTGCGCCACAAAATGATAATATATATTCACGACAACTTTTTGTACATCTTTTGACACTGAGGAGGCAAACTTTCTTTGATTGGGCTCGTTGTCTTCTGAATCACCATCAACGTCAATGTGTTCGTCGCCTTCTGACGAGGCCGGTTCATTGTTTAAAGGTGCAGGCGAGGGAACGTCATCTACCTCAATTTCTTCATCTGACATAGATGGCATCGGTATTAATGGTGGAGAATCGGGCATTGTTTGTTCAACGTTTTCCCACGGCCGGAACAACATTTTACACTTTAAAAACACTTAACACTACAACAAAGTTAGATAATATATACAAATACACGAAACTCAACTATTTATTGACGAATAATATCAAGTTTGAGAGTCGACACTCGCATTACATGTTCAGTATATAGGGCCTACACCTCCAAACAGAGAAAAATACAAATTGATACAATAATAAAAACCACAAATCTGCACTGACGATTGGAGATTATTTATAAGTTCGACACTCTGCATGAAGCACACACAAAATATAAGATCAGTAACTGTCAACTTGTCAAAATCACATGGAATCAATTGTGAAATGAATCTCGAATAACGATTTCACACACATGCTAATATACACGAACACCAGAGGTTAACGAACCGACGCGACTGCAAGACGAAATGAAACTGACGACTTATTTAAGGGTTCAGCATAGGGCCTACCTAAACTAACAAAGCATCTAAGAAATATTTTGAATTGTGGAGAACAAAACATATTTTGTAATGGTTTTTATGTCGTACAAAGACTAACAAGAAGTGGCACGATTAGCGTGTCTGCAAATTTGAGGGTACTTTTCTTTTGTGTATACACTGGAGCCAAACCTGCCAAAAGTGGAATTGTTTGAAAAAATATTGCAATTTTGTAATCATGTTATAAACTCTTTATATTAAACTTTTAGTAATTATGTGAATGCTAAACAATGTATGCATTGACGAAGAGATTGCAAAATTAAATTCAAGCCTTTTGTTAAACATAACTGATAGGGTATCTAATTGTGGTTGGGCCACTCTGGTTTCAACATATTAAAAAAATACTTGATCTTTTGTGGGTTAGGCCGTTAATAATGCAAACAATCTAGGTGGTGAAATCACGATTATGTGCGTTCTTTATTTTAACTGAACAAATGTTATGATTTATTGACAATCGGGATTATAATGATTAATTTTTTAAATAAAAAAATCCAACAATAGTTTTAAGCATAATCCATGATTGCTTTTGTTCTTATTTTAATTGAATGATTTTTGTAAATTTTTATAAACAATGTAGGCTACTGCACAAGATTATATCAATTATTATAGGAAATTACATTACAAATGATATAATTAAAATTTTATTTTTTCCAAATTAATAACCAATGTTCCGATTCATTTAAAACGAATGCACACCTTTTACGTCACTGTCTTGAGCATCATCAGAGTCGAAGCCCTCGTCACGAGCATTGGCATTTTTGTGAGATTCAGTAAAATGCATGATTAATCTGGGGGAACAAAACTGAAGCAGTTCCATTAAATCCTTGTATTGTGCTCATCAAAGATCTGCCCAGGGTAAAGACACTTTTAACGAGTTATTGGCGCAAATCAATCGGACGGAGAAACTCTCTCTTGCTTGTGACACATGAAAGTAGTGTACATTTTCATGTTGTACTGAAGTGCAACGTAAAGGGATAATCTCGGTGGGTACATGAAGCCACCTGAATTTTCAGCCACTTACCGGTCTGTACCATCTGCACATTTTTTTCGGTTTGTGATCCCCAAAAGATTCAGTTCCAGTGGTACTGTAAATGTTTATGGGATGTCATCCCTACAACATGGAATGGTTTCCTTTTACGTGCAGGAGGTCACTACTCTCTTCCGATCTTCTGGATTAAAAATGTTCCTTAAAATACACCTATTCCTTTCTATCACCCGAAATCTTGGTCACAGGGTAGATAGCTGTACCACAGGACGCACAAGGGAATTATGATCATCTGTACGATTCAAACCTCTATTAGTTACAATGTAGTCACATAAAGCCGAATTTCTATGTTACGGTCTGGCCCACACATGGGTCACTATACATTATGAGTTTTGGGGTAAGTCACATTAATTGTATGTAAGTAATAGGATAGATCCAATTTCTTGAGGTCCACGAGATGCTAACGATTCATCCCAAAGTACATATGCGCCTCATTTGTGTACAAGTGTGGATACCTAGATGTATGTCAGAGTTGGCGTGTTATAATAACGGCACCCGTGGACAAAAACAGGGGTAAGCAGCTGTTTTCATGAGATCAACGCAATTACAGTACAGAAAAATTGGATAGTTTTAGGGCATCTGTGAATCTTGTTTCATTCCATCTCTAGCACTGTGTTCAGTAGAATGAGCACCTTTTAATCCTTGAAGTCAATCATGCACTGTGCCGGAAGCATCTTATTTGAATTTTTTTTAATATTCCTCTAATCAGCAAAAGTTGTACAACAGGATGCTTAAAAAATAATACATGTCACTATAAAGAGAATCCGGGCACTAATAACCTCTAGTGTTACGTAGCCCTTAAACCCTTATACAAATAACTATCGAGTTATACAATATAATTGGATTAAGGATTTTCACAGAGAACTGCTTCATAGACATTCATCATCATTTGAGCTTCATTGTAGTTTTTATTATCCAGCTCCACCTTTCTGTCTACTTACTTAACATGTCTAATCACGTAGACAAAATACAGCAGGTACTTGACTGAAATGCATGTTGTGCCGTTATTTTAGGCCTTAAGTCCCAGGAAGTGGGCGCAACTCTGGCGAAAGACCACTTTGAGGACATGAGTTCGTTAGCATCCTAATGTTCGGCTACCTCATCAAATACTGGTATAGATTATTAGATACCATTAATTGCTATTCTTATCTTATAAGCAATTCGATCTCTGAGAGGTATATAGCAAGTTAGGAGGACTAAGGATTTTTCCCAAAAAACTATTTGGGGAATATCTCATCAATCAATTATCCTGTTCAGTAGTTGCAAGAATAGTGGCATTACCCACTCAAGCAATTTCAGAACAATTGAGTAAATATTTACTCAATAAATCATCTCTACATGAAACTCTTTTCTACATACAAACTTAAGTCACACAACTGAAGAACAAGAAGATTAAAGAAGTTGCCAGGAAGAATGACGTTCATCATTGCACACGATGGACGAACTGGGCCGTGAACGCGGGCTGTGTAGTGTGTTCGTCCCAGTCCTTGGCAAGACAATCAATTGTGAATTTTTTATTATGATACATGACGTTTACCAATTTGTAATGGGTTTTACCAGCTTTTAAAGACATATGTGGATATTTGACAACATTGCCGTCTTTATCTTTCTTATATTTATATTTTTGACATTTTTGTTAACTATTCATTACCATTTCTTCATTACTTGGTCTGCATTTAGCCAGGTCATTATCACTTGCTCATTTATTAGACTGTAGTTAGGGTCTTTCTAAAATGGTACTCAAGACTGTTAATAATAAATAAATAAATACATAATTTAAAAAATTTGAAATAAACTATTACAGTACATTATTCGTTATACAAGTCAGTTTCTGGACTGGAAAACATTCCTGCTTCCAAGTATAGATTGGAAGTGTCCCTTCTACAACAATGAGGAGGGCAACTTTGGTAGTGATTCGAGAAACTCGTGGTGAAACTCTCGCATTACTTCAATAGCGTTCCTACCTTCTTGCGGTTCCCTCGAGAAGGGTTCACAGTCCCAGCAGATACCACTCATCCAAGGCTTTCCTTGGCCTATGTTTGGCTGGACCATTGGCCAAGATCATGGAGTGTTCATAAACTTGGTTCTACAAACCATTGCGGCTCATCGCTGAGATGACCGTCCGTTGTTGTTATTAATTGTTAAATGTTGCATCACCAACAAATATAATCAAAGTTTAAGTATTTACCTTACATATTTGGACCTAGATAAAACTGTAAGTGTTTGTGTTCACGTGGAATTCAAAGTCTTAATATTATCCTTTCCTCTGTTCCGTTCCGGCTGGTTGATTTTTGTTTACGCCATGGATGTTGGTTGTGTAATTTTGAGCGTGGGCGTAGTTGATGTTATTCATTAAGGGAGCCTGTTTGGCTTATTGTTTACTTTGTCTGTAGCTTCTGGTACGAACGATGACGGTGGTCAGTTTATGTTTGAAATTTCAATTCTTGTTTGTATACAGGACAGATTCGGAAACGGATGGGTGTGACCCGTGGCCAATGATACATCGGGACGCTACCTCACATGTTGTGTCATCTAAGTGTTTCTCCTTTACGGCGGACGACAATGACAAAACAAGGACGGATGATGAACACAGACAGAGACGACCACGAGTGGGGGAACCCCTGCCTCCCCATTCGCTAGTGGCTGGTTCGGACAAGCACAGGTCCTGTCCACCCTTGGTACCACCGCGTCAGGCCCTTACGTCACTCCTTCGTCTCGAATTAGCCAAGTTGAATAAAAATATGAGACTTTAAGCAATATCCAATCAAATTTCCGCAGTTGACACACAATGTGCCCTATCACATCTGCTTGAGTGTGTCCGTACCGGAAGCATATCTGCACGTAACACCTTCGGTATATATGGGAAAACTCAAGTTAACTTGAGTGTGTTGAATGTCCTCGGAGAGTCTGACCCTGAAAGTAATTAGAAACGGTACCCTGGTAAAATTCGATAATGGCCTTCTTTTTATTTTCTTAGTATTGTGTAAGATTTGTAAGGGGATTTTGCGTACTTAAGGATATCTTCATCTGTAAACTAGGGTCCACCCCCTGAATTTACCCTTGGGACGTGTAGAGGTCTCCTAGGGGCGCGCGTAATAAAAAGGCTTTTTGTCGTGGGTTTGCTTTGCGCTTTAGATACGGATTTGCGTACCGTGAGCAAATGGGTCCAGCAGGTGTCTTTTTACGGTTACTTTTCCTGGCCGAAGTCGCTGTCGCCGCTATTGTTCGTACTCTCTGGGTGTTTACAGATGGCAGATGAAAAAGATGTATTGGTCAGTGTTAATTTTCAAGCAATTCATATAGGTTAGCGTCTGCATCACTGAGTTAATTCCAGCTGCCACTGTGAGCCATCACCTGCGCTGCAGGTTGACTCGCGTTTCTGTTGTGATGTAGGGTTAACATGGGTTTGCTGAGCTTCAGCAACTCTCTGAAGAATAGTTATTCTGTCGGACTTTGTACAACTTCATGACGTGGTCCCAGCTTGTGTCACACTTGGTTGGCTTCGCGGTTTGTGCCAAAACCAGCCAGGCTCAGTGGGGTCCAGGGGACGTTGTACTTTTAAAAAAGCATTACGGAGACTTTTAAGAAAGATGGGGCAATCTTAAAATTATGCAGTCTTTCAGAATAGATTACGAAAGCACTTGCGAAACTTAGGAAGATGAACAGGAGATATTGTTCGGGTGGTTCCCTGAGTCGCAAAATCCCCGCTAGAATGTGAAGCCCCAGTGTCATGTAGGAGACTCAAATCACCTGGACAATAATAGTTCTCTACTAAAGAGTACGTCACAGGCTGTTTAAACTTCTTGGAGTACCACCACGTATCATGAAAACAAAGTGCAAGTTTGCACTCCCTTTGTCCTTTCCCATGCTCCCCGTAATTCTTCATAGCCAACATCTGAGTCCAGCTTAAGTGGAGATTTGCAAACCAGTACTAAGGGCCATAGATTCGGCCAACTCTAGTCCAGCGGAGCGCACGTTTCGGCTGACGCGAGACAAATGTAGAACCAATCATCTATTTTGTAGCATTTATCTTCTAATTATTTTTAATAGTGGTAAGAGCAGGGCTCGGAAGCCAAGGGTCTCGGGTTCGATCCCCGCGTGTAGTTTACTTTGTTAAATTTTAACCCCCTATGGTAAAATGCATTGTCATGTCCTGAGTATCCAATCTATGCTCACTGAGATCGTTAGACTCAACGGGCTCCTCAAGGCGAACCTACAACAAACAGCAGTCGCCCAATTTCCGGACCTCCGTATTTTCCACATCGGACTCGGAACTTCTGTGGGTCGGAAAGGACATTCTCCCCAATTGCCTGGCATCACACAAACTTCACCCCAAACCAAACATGACGTTTATAAAATATATAATAATATTGTATGTCAATATTATAAAATTCAAACAATAGGATTCAGAGTATCATTTTTGCCTTTTCAAGGTAAAGCAATGTGATATCAGTGCTCATCTTCTTCTTCCAGATAAATTGAGTATATAACTTGCAACCAAAGGAATCATATTATAATAATACGTGCCCTGGGCCAGATTAAAAATGAGACTGTTCACGCAGAAGGAGGGGTAAAACGGTCATAATGATTTGTGTTTACGTCGTATTCGATTGGCTGACACCTGCAATAATAATACGAGTACGACGCCTATTAAGCAAACTAATTGCCGCGAGACATAAATACCGAAAGTGAGATACTAAAGGCTTCCTAGCGCAATAAATTACAAAATAGGACACCGCTTCAGTCGTCAAGGTCGTATGACGCTTACTTTATATCGATAGTCAAACATTAAAACACCGCTTCAGTTCTCAAGGTCGTATGACGTACTTTATATGAATAGAACTTCGTTTGTCAGGGGCCATCAAATTCCAACTCGCAAACCTTCTCGTGTCTGGCCCGTGATTAGAGGATTTTTACTCCCTGAAACAATGGCGAGCTTTGGGTCGTCGTCGGGGAACTTCCCCTTCCCTTTGACTACCTCCCCGGGACGGCGACGACCAATGACAACCACGGGCGGATGATGACACCGACGGAGACGCACGGACGTGGGGGAACACCTGCCATCACCATACGCTTGAGGTGGCTTGACCAGCACAGGCCTGTTAATCCCTTACGTCCCTCCCTTCGGTACTTGATTGGCCAAGTTGCATAAATATAAGACGTTAAGCAATATCCATCAATCAAGGACTTCACATCTGCGGCTACGTAGGCTCAGGGTGAGAAGTAAAACAATTCGATAACGCCACGGATTATATATAACAATTTGTTCATTTTCGGGATTGTAACATTTTTATCCCCAGAAATCACCCTGTGCCAGTCACGTTACGCGGTTATTTCCACGCCTCAATAACTTACGTTGCAAAACCTCAGAGATGTTGAGTTCTTATCTGTTGCCATATCACGCGATTAGCTCGTCACCTTTGGGGATTGATGGAGTTTTTTTTTAAATCCAGTCTACAAGCAATAATATTGTTCGTTAACAGCTGTCCTCAACAGCCGAAAAAGGGACGTCCATTACAGGGCTTATTTCTACGCACAAGCATCATTTTAAAATTTTACTGAGTATTTATGGTAACTGTTCCCGCATCAACCAAAATAACACACATTATTATAATTATTATTATTTTTATTATTATTATATTATCATTATTTATTTATGTTGATTCTTGTTTGGTAAATTTACAACAAGAACGGCCGTCGTCGTAGCAAATATTCTGCTAAAACACTCAAAATCTGTGAAATCTCGTGCCGCGAAGAACCTGATGAAGCAACGTGAAACTAACTAACAGGCTATTTGCATAAATTCTGTAAGTGTATTTTTCGATAGCCACTAACACCCTATAGAAACACCAAAAAAATTAGATCTAATTATTAGTTGCGTAATATTGTTTAGTTTCCTTGGTCAAATTAGTGTTTGAAACAAACGCACCTGGTCGCGCGCCATTTTCGTGACGTCACGGCCATTGTAGGCTACCAGCGGACGCATTGGGATAACACGCGCAGGGAGAGGCCCTGCTTTCGCGGCAATCAGCAGTGATATCGAATATAAGATTGTGTTGTTCCTTTATGCACTAGCACTTGTTGTAGCTACGCTAAATAAAGCTTGTATTTAAGGTTCCCAAGATGTGAGGCGTAAATGACATTGTAAATGTAATGATAATAGGGAAATGTTGTGGTTGCCAGTACGAACTTTTTAGATTGTAGCCGAGCTATATGCCCGGGCCTAAGGTCATAATCTCGGGGGTTTGTCGCACGGGGAATTTTTTTTTTTATCGACAAATATTCGTTTTAATTAGAGGTGGCGGTATTACTGATAAGTTACTAATTTATTTACTAGTATAAGTTACAAAAAAATGTATTCTTCTTGTATGCATTACCCTTCTTGGCGTTCGAATAGCCATCCTACAGTAAAAGTGAAATCCTGATCGCTAACCTCACGTGGTAATAACCATGGGTTGTGGTTAGGCTCGTTGGTCTGTGTGGCGCGTAGGTCTTGTTGATAGCGTACTGCTTCCAAGGCAGAAGATTTCAGGTTCGATCCGGAAATACGTCAGAAGTTTTCCTTTACTTCGATTTGGACTTAGCCATCACCCCCCCCCTCCCCCCGGTCGTGTCGTAGGAGTTTGTAAACGGTGGACATTTTGGAGCCCGTCTAGCAAACGACAGCACATAGTAAATTCAGAGTTGTTATGATCGGCTTTGTGATTCTGGCGTTGATTTGCGGGGTGTTCGCACGTCTATACCACTGATTGCTATATTTCACTTAAAAAATCAGTTCTTTGGTTGGTTGGTTATCCGCTCACTCGTCGATTGCGTCGGGCCTACAGTGTTGGCTTGGTCGCTTTGCATTTAAAGTCTGCACTGAAAAATTCAGTTATATAACTGAGTGGACAAACCGACTCTAAATAAAATTTATCTATTATTGATTATGCTAATATAATGTCCGTGCGCTTTTAAAATGCATTTTTCTAATCTATAAAAGTGCAAAAATTTAACTTTATTGTAGGCCGAGCTCTATGCCCGGCCCCTATGGCGTACAATGTCGGGGCGTTATGCACGGGAAAAAAGTATTTTTGGTACGTTAATTCGTTATTATTAGTGGTGGGCGCATTGTATTATGATAAATTACTCATGTGTCTCACTGTATAAATTACGTGCCAAAATTAACTTTTAATTGTAGGCCGAGCTATATGACACGGCTATTAGGCTACAAGCCTCGGGGGTTATGCACGGGAAATCGTATTTTTTGGTACGTTATATTCAGGTTAAATTAGTGAAAGGGAAATTGATTAGAAAATTCACTCATGCGTCTTACTGTATAAATTACAGTGGAAAATTAAACTTTGAATGTAGGTCGTCAGCTATATGCCCGGCTATGAGGCTACAATCTCGGGGGTTATGCACAGAAAAATCGTATTTTTTAGTACGTTATATCGTTATTAATTAGTGGTGGCATTGTATTGTGAGAATTACTCATTGTGTTTACTCTCGTATAAGATTACATGAATATCATTTTTCTTGTATATATTGCCCTTTCTAGGCGTCGAATAGCCACAAACCTTATACTTGAAATCCCTAGGCCTAGATAGCTGTTCTTACGGTGGTTTCGCGCAGGGAGGTTTGCGGGAAAGTTAATTTTAGTAGGTTTGTACGTATCATCGAATGCAGTGAAGTATGGTTAATCACTCATTCACCTATTAGAATCACGAGATTTTTGGTTAATTAATATTATTAGCCTCTGCCTTCCTATTAAAATCCAATCTGTCAGGTAGGCCTGCATATTGGAGTTGCGCGTCAACAAGCAAGTCCACTGCTCTACGTGCCTCTTACCGGCGGGGTGACGTCACTGCAATCATAGATCGCGTTACGTGTTGCACGGCACGAAGTGCATTTGAAAATTAGCCGCATTTTCACGCAAATAACACAGACTTGGTCTATATAATACATTTTTATCAAACGTCGTCTACAAACCCTCCTAATTTTATTGTGTTTAGAATAAAAGATACATTCAGGAAACACCCAGTAATTAACGCATTTTTGAACTTCTTGCATATACCCCATTTAGCCCATGCAGTTGGTTCTCCCATAAGAACAGTGACAGCTGGTGCACATCAGAATCATTTCACTTTCATAGCATCCATGGTTGAACAACCGGACTATTGTCTGCATAGCTGGAGTTGATGCCACGAACTTCACAAACAGTTTTCACTGCCGAAGCATACCACCACGGGCCTCAAATTTCAACTCGACAACCTTCTCGCGGTTCTGGGCCAGTGAATAGGGGAGTTTCAATCCCTGAAAGCTAATGGCGAGCTCTAGGGGTCGTCGTCGGGGAACGCCAAAGATTATATTATAAAAACACGGACGGATGATGGACACAGACGGAGACAACCAACAGCACGTGGGGCAACCACCCTGCAACATCATCATAATGCTCTGTGGATTGGTCTACCAGCACAGAGCACTGTAACACCCCGACTGTCCACACGCGTCCATCCCTTAGCGTCACTCCCTCTACGATCATCGATATAGCCAAGTGCATAAATATGAGACGGTATAGAATCAAGCTATATCACAAAATGGCTGTCACTTTTCGAGGATTTGTACATGTTTTATCCCCAGAAATCCCTGTCCAGTCACGTTACGCGGATTCTATTTTCACACGCTCAATAACTTACGTGCCAAAAAACCTCAGATGATGTGAGCTTATCTCGTCTGCCATTATCAGGATTAGCTCGCTCACCTTTGGCGGAATTGATGGCAGTTTTTTTTTTAAATCCCGACTAAACGCAATCAATTATATTTTCGTAACCGCTGTCCTGACAGCCGAAAAAGGGCCTGCCGGTCCACTTCACAGTGCATTATTTCTACACAAGCATCATTTAAAAATTTTCTGAGTTCATTTTAATGGTAATGTTCCGCCTCGCAAAAATAGAACACATACTTACTATATATATTATTATGTAGTCAAGTAGCTCTCTATTATTGTTGATTCTTGTTGTGGTAAATTTACAAAAGAAACGGCGTCGTCCACGCTCAGCAAAGTGATCTTCGCTAAAACACCTCAAAATACTGTGGAAATCTCGATGCCGCGAAGATAACCTTGAGAGAGAGCACGGGAAAAACTCAACTAATTAGCACGCAGGGTTCTCCCATAAGCCCCTCCTCCCCCCCAGTGACAGTGGTGCAACCATTCAGAATCATTTCTTTCATTAGCGATCCTGTTGAAAATAACAGACTGTTCTGCAAGCTGGGAGTGGTGCCACGAACTTCACACAGTTTTCCACTGCCGAAGCATTTACCCCACGGCGCCTTCGAAATATCCAAATCCTGACACCCTTTTCGCGGTTTGGCAGTGAATAGGGGAGTTTCACTCCCTGAACTAATGTGTCGGAATACTGGGTAGTCGTCGTTCGGGGACTTCCCTTCCATTTGACTACCTCTCTGACGGCGGAGACCATGACAACACGGAACGGAGGTGACACAGACGGAGACGATACGACGTGGGGGAACCCTGCCCTCCCCATATGCTTGTGGCTGGTTCTGACCGTGTGTAGCACAGGCCTGTCCATCCCCTTGTCCCCGCGCATCCTAGGTCCCCCTTAGTCTCGATAGCCAGGCATATGAAGACGTAAAGCTCAAAAAATATCAATTAATCATAAGCTGACTCGCACAGGGAAGGGAAAGTTCACCTCAACAGTTTTGAAAGGCGGGCTGGAGGTCGGTCCATTGGTTACAAAAAATATATTATTAATTTTTAAATTTTTAGTATTATTATATAGTATTTATTATTGATATTATTTTATTATATATTATTATTATTATTAGTATTATTACTATAATACATATGACCAAAAATATAAATTCTTATTGACCACAAGCCTTCAACTCGAGCCAAAAGGCAGGAATTTACCCCAGTTACCCCCTTTACCAATAAAGATGGAAGAGAATCGTTAAGCTACTCGTACCTTTATATTTTAATAAGATTCTTCCAGAAATTAAAGAATTAGATTCATTTAGGAATAAAAATGAAATTAAGGAATATTTGCTTAAAAGAATATTATAGTGAAGTGAGGAAATTGTGGTCCTATGTGATTTTATATTTATGTTTTTCAGGTATTTCTCAATTTTCTTCTATTCTGTTCATTCATAAATTTTATTCATAATGCAAAACCTTTATATAATTATCACAATTTATTGTTTAGACTAACGAGCGTCGGTCTGTCAAAAATCAAATTTCAATTATATTAGGTTTAAGTGTCAGAAGTGAATAAATCCTTATCTTTAAAACATAGGTCCAAAGATAAGCTGCATTGCGCAGTTTTTGGAAGGTCGAATGTATGAAATTATGTAAGGTATGGAAGTAACTGTTATCTACAATAATAAAAAAAAAAAAAAACAAAAAAACAATTACTATTATTATTATTTATTATTATTATTATTATATTATTATTATTATATTATTATTATTATTAACTGCCGCCACATTCTCTCGGACCACATCAGGCTCTCCTACTGCAAAAAACCCAACCAAGTGATCCATTCTCCGCCAAGTTCTAAAAATCAACAAACCATTCGACGGAGTGCAAGATCCTGTGAAGATACAGTTTCAGGGACAAGAAACCTGACCATCTTAGTTCGATGGATACATCAAACTATGTGCAGAACCTCAAGTTGATCTTCTAATCATGAGTATTGTAATTATGATTGTTTTTATTGTTTTTAATCGTGTTATTTGTCTTTTGAAAAAATATTGTAAAATAAACTGAATTATATTAGTATTATAGTACTATTATTAGTATTATTATTATTTATTTATTTATTATCATTATTATTATTATATTATTAGTATTCTTATTATTATATAATAAATATACAGCAGTATTCTACCAGAAGACCAAAGTATAGCAACAGAGCATTAGTAATTTAGGCGTATCGGATGGTACCTCGTGGGCTGTGAATGCGGACAGCCAACCTATGCGAAATTTTTGAAATATGTAGGCACATGCCCTAGGACTTTTTTTTGAATGGTTATGATAAATGATTACAAAACCACTATGCCATAATATGTTAATTACACTAAAAATGCATGTCCTTGACAGATTCGAGACATAATCTGCATTTTACTTGGTTAGGCACACAATGCTGAGGATCCTCGGCATCGTACCTGTATAGGAATGAAGAAATAAAGTAATCCCAAGGTTTGTGCTGAAAATTTACGAACAGGTACCAGGTAATAATTGAATAGGGCATTTATTTACAGTTTTATGTTTATTACGCAGGTACGCAAGATTCATAATTGAATGGAGATCCCATTGAATGGTGGTAGGTGGATGCTGCCTACCCACTCTTGTACTGGCTCACATGCAAGGGGATACACTGGTCGTATTGAACCCAGACCAGGCGTCTTTCCCCCTTGTCCCCCGCGTCACCCTTACGTCCCTCTCTCCGTCTCGATTAGCCAAGTTGCATAAATATGAGACCGTAAAGCAATATCCAATCAATCAACAAGAGTCTTTCAATGTATGTCAACCGTTTCTTCAGATTAGTGTTGAAATTGCATTTGGTCGTCTCCTGAAGCTCGCTGGCTCTGTCTAACCAAGAGATCGATATTGATTACTTAGTGCTGGATATCATAGATTTATTCTTTTAATAACATTAGTGTTAAATTTTGACAAACTGCATTATAAAAACCATTAACCCGAAAAAAAAACAGAAAGCTACTCACCAAACTGTCTCTCGCCAACCTCAGCAACTCCTCTTTAAAGGGGCTTAAAAAACCCTAAAAAAATTATTTTTTATCACGTGATCTTTAGCACGATACTACCACTTAATGAACGTTTAAAAAATTATATCTTGAAATGTGATTAACAGATTATTTTAAATTTTTTGATCCGGAAAATTGGCAAAAAATTGGTGTTTTGGCAAATTTCCCCTTGTTATCGGCTTATAACCCTGATTCTGTTTTGTCACATATATACTATAGAGCATAGTACCATATAAAATGCTCCTGTTATAACTTCGGTCTCGAACTGGCCAAATATAACCTCAAAAACACGCACAAAATATGCATTAAAAATCACACCCCATCTTGAGCTAAATCAGCATATATTTTTGACCGAATTACTTGCCCAAATTACAAAACAAAAATATAGAGAATTTACAGAAAAAGGCTGTTCAGAGTACGTCAAAATGAAGTAATATTTTTTGTGATGGAAAAATTCCTCCAAGGGCACGGGGCATAAAGACTCGTCCCCATGTTATTTCTTATGGGAGATTTTTGCCGATGGGACCTATCCGAAAAATGTCATGTTTGACAATTTTTTGGTATGGTAATCGTGGCCCAAATAATTTTTCTGGTTAATTGCTTATTTCATTACTAGTTACCTGATGAAATCTATTTTTTTTAGGTTTGCGGTTAATATACCCCTTTAACGATGACAGAATTTTACCGCCTCCTGACGTCCACGAGGCAACATGGCGGAATGACGTGGATAAATCCTCATTCTGCGCTAAGTTGAGCATGCTGAACGGCGCATCACTTATCACGCAACAACAATTATTTCATATTTCAAATTTTTAGAACGTTTTCAAACCCTTTTTAAATTGTGTTTAGAATTAAAAAACATCGGAAAACACCCTTAATTACTTTTTTAACTTTTTGCATATACCCCATTAGCACATGCTTTTGGTTCCCCCATAACACAGGCAGCGGGGTGACCTTTCAAAATCTTTTCCCTTTCAAGCATCCATGTTACAGGGACTTGGCATAGCTTGAGTGATGCCACAAACTTCACAAACTTTTTTCACTGCCGAAGCATTACCACCACGGGCCTTAAAATTCCTTCACACCCTTCCGGGGTTTTGGCCATGAATAGGGAGTTTCCTCCCTGAAACAAATGGCGAGCTCGGGGTCGTCGTCGGGGAACCCCAAAGATTAATATAAAAACCCGGACGGATGATGACCAGACGGAACAACCACGACGTGGGGGAACCCTGCCCTCCTCTATGCTTGTGGCTGGTTTTTGACCAGCAGGGGGGCCTGTCCACCCCTTGTCCCCCCGGTCACCCTTTACGTCCCCCCCTTCGTCCGATTAGCCATTTGCATAAAATGGAGACGAAAAGAAATACCCAAAAATTTGTTCATTTTCGATGATTTGTATTTTTTTAATCCCCAGAAAATCCCCTGTCCGGGTACGTTACGCGGTCTATTTTCACGCTAAATAACTTACTTTTGCAAAACCTCAGAGATTGAGCTCTATCTGCTCCATATCAGGATTAGCTCGCTCACCTTTTGGGAATTGATGGCTTTTTTTTTTTAAATCCAGCTAAAAGAAATCAATTTTTTTCTTTAACCGCGTCCTTAACAGCCGAAAAGGGCCCCATTCACAGTGCTTATTTCAAAACCCAAGCATCATTTAAAATTTCTGAGTCATTTTAAGGGAAACTGTTCCCGCTCAAAAAATACACACATTATTTTATTTTATTATTATCATTATTTTTTATTGTTGATTCTTTTTTGGTAAATTTACAACAAAAACGGCGTCGTCGCTGAAAATATCTTGCAAAAACCTCAAAATCGTGGAAATCTCGTCCCGCGAAAAACCTTGATAAAGCACGTGAAAACTAACTAATTTAGCACTGCTTGGTTCTCCCAAAAGCACAGTGACACTGGTGAAACCTTTAGAATCATTTCTTTCTGCATCCATGTTACAACCGGACGCGCATAGCTGGAGTGATCCCACAACTTAAAAAAACAGTTTTCCCCTGCCGAACATTCCACCACGGGCCTTCAAATTCCAACTGACACCTCGCGGTTTGGCCAGTGAATAGGGGAGTTTTCACTCCCTGAAACTAATGCGAGCTCGGGGTCGTCGTCGGGGAATTTTCCCCCCTTCCCTTTGACTCCCTCTCTGACGGCGACGACCATGACAACAGGGACGGATGATGACCAGACGGAGACGACTACGACGGGGGGGAAAACCCCCCCCTCCCCATATGTTTGTGGGGGTTCTGACCACACAGGCCTGTCCACCCCTTGTCCCCCCGCGTCCCCCCTTGGGTCCCCCCCTTCGTCCGATGCCAATTTTCATATGAACAAAAGCAAACCCAAATTAACATAAGTCTCCCTGACAGGGAAAGGGGAAAGTCTCACTCAACAGTCTTTAAAGGGCGGGGGCAGGTCGTTCCATTGGTTAAACCAATTATTATTTTATTATTATTATTATTATTATTATATTTTATTATTATTATTATTATTATTTTATTACTATTATATTATTATTATTATTATTATTATTATTATTATTATTATTATTATTATTATTATTATAATTATTATTATTAGTATTATTATTATTATTATTATTAATAATATACAGCAGTATATACCAGAAGATATAGCAACAGAGATTGTAATTTAGGGCGTATCGGGAGGTACCTCGTGGGACTGTGAATGCGACAGCCAACCTTATGTGAAATTTTGAATATTGTAGGCCCATGCCCTAGGACTTTTGAATGTTTAATTGATAAATGATTACAAAACACTATGCATATTATGTTAATACCCTAAAAATGCATTTCCTTGACAGATTTCGAGACATAATCTGCATTTTACCTGGTTAGGCACACAATGCGAGGATCCTGGCATCGTACCTGTATAGGAATGCAGAAAAAGTAATTCCCAAGGTTTGTGCTGAAGAATTTACGAGGTACCAGGTAATATGAATAGGGCATTTATTTACAAGTTTTTATTTTTATTTACGCAGGTACCGAAGATCATAAATTGAATGGAGATCCCATTGATGGTGGTAGGGGATGCTGCCTACCCACTCTTGTACTGGCTCATGAAGGGATACACGGGTTTGTATTGACCCCAGAACAGGAGTCTTTCACCCCTTGTCCCCCCGCGTCATCCCTTACGTCCCTCTCTCCGTCTCGATTAGCCAAGTAGCATAAATATGAGACGTAAAGCAATATCCAATCAATCAACAAGAGTCTTTCAATGTATGTCAAAGTTCCTTCAGAATTAGTGTTGAAATTGCATTTGGTCGTCTGAAGGCTCGCTGGCGCTGTCTAACCAAGAGAATCGATATTGATTACTCGTGCTGGATATCATAGATTTATTCTTTAATAACATTAGTGTTAAATTTTGACAACTGCCTTAAAAACCCATTTACCCGAAAAAAAACAGAAAGCTACTCACCTAAAACTCGTCTTCTCGCCAACCTCAGCAACTCCTTTAAAAGGGGGGCTAAAAACCCAAAAAATTATTTTTATCACGTGATCTTTAGCACGATACTACACTTAAATGACCGTTTAAAAATTATATCTTGTAAATGTGATTTAATGATTTTTTTTAATTTTTTTGATCCGGAAATTGGCAAAAAATTTGGGGTTTTGGAAAATTTCCTTATCGGCTTTAACCTGCTTCTTTTTGGTCCACATAGATACTAGAGCATAGTACCAATCTAAAATGCTCCATTATAACATCGTGTCTTGAAAACTGTGCCCAAATATACCCTCAAACACGCAAAAATATGCATTCCAAAAACACACCCCATCTTTGGTAATCAGCAATTTTGACCGAACTACTTGCCCAAATTACAAAACAAAAAATAGAGAATTTACAGAAAAGGCTGTCGAGTACGTCAATAATGAGTAATATTTTTTTGGGTGAAAATCCTCCAAGGTCACGGGGCATAAAGATCGTCCCATGTTATTTCTTATGGGAGATTTTGCCATGGGACCTAGCTCGAAAATGTCATGTTTGACAATTTTTTGGGAGGTCATCGTGGCCACAATAATTTTTCTGTTAATTGCTTAATTCATTACTAGTTAGCTTGAATGAAATATATAATTTTTTTAGTTTTGCGGTTAAATACCCCTTAACTGATGACAAGAATTTTACCCGCCTCCTGACGTCACGAGGCAACATGGCGGAATGAGTTGGATAAATCCTCATTTCGCAAGTTGACGCCTGCTGAACGGCGCATCACTTATCACGAAAACAACAAATTTCATTTTCAAATTTTTGACACCCCCATTAAATTTTTTAATTTCGATGTACGCATTTTGCATGAACAAATCCAGAGTATAATTTTACTAAATTTAAATTATCGACAAAAAACTACTATTGGGATTCGACATGACCTTTTTAAAAAATGCACGTGGCTTTTTAGACAAGTAAAAATTAAAACTTTCTAGATAGAAAGTGCACTGAACGAAAATTTACAGGACTTTACAAAAACTACGCACTTTATTTGCGGATGAGCCTAAAAAAACTGCACCCCATATTATACAATTTTTGTCAGTGCATTTCGCTAAAAAATTTCTCGATTAGCCAATTTTTCATAAATATGAACTTTAAGAAATACCAATCAATAAAATAAAATTAATATAAATTAAACGATTACAAAAAAGAAGCCCGGAAATTGAAAAAAGAACGCAACTTCAATGTGATGAAACCCTCATGCCCCTGCCCACTGACCAAAAAAAAAAACATTTACAAAAAAAAAACAGCCATACCCCCTGAAAAAACGTGTCCCGTCACCCAGGGCTGGCTACCCGATTTCTTTCTGAAAGGGATGACCCGTGAAAAAAAGACAAGCGGTTCGCCGTACGGTTCTATGTAAGGTAACAAAATATTTTCAATATGGTTATTTTCTATTGGCAAAGTACGTTGTTCAAATAAAAATATTAATGTTGTATTTTTTGGGTTTTTCGTGAAATGGTTGATTTTTAAATAGTTTCAAATTAAGTTTTTGGATTTTTTTTCAAGGAGCAAGATTATGGCAGGGATGCCGTTTCCACTAGCTAAAAAGCGGGAAAATTTGGCAATATGCGGGAAAAAGGTTTGCTTCGCATCCAACCATTTTCAGTTTTCCCGGCTTTAAAAAACCATCGGGTAGCCCCAACCAAGCCTTGTTCTGACGAAATCGAGACGACCAGGGGAAGGGCAATTTCCCGGCTGCAGAAAAATGCAGAAACGGTGATTTTCCCTTCATTGGCGAGTGCAACTACCAACGGATTTAAACACTTAAAAGGGGACATATACCTTCCAGTTTATTTTTAAAAAGGAACCCCGACTCGTCGTTTAAAAAAAATGCGCTCGGGAGAAAGGGGGATGTTCAAAGCGTTAACCTTGGAGCGACGGTTTCTAGCCCTCCGTACCATCTCCCCAACTTCTTAGACACAGCAGCACGACCTTTTGCTTCTTTTCTGCCACCTATTCTTGCTCGGAGCCTTTTTTTTAAACCCATCAATCCATACCCCGGGGGTTTTTTTAAAAATAGTGTCCCCTTTGCCCCCTTTTCAACAAAATTGCACAAGTCAATCTTTTTCATGGGGAAGCCCCTTTTGGCAAATTGATCAATGTGTTCGATCCCCCTACTTTCCTCAATGGGACGATTTTTGTTTCCCCCCAATTTGCAGCTATTGTGTTCGTTTCACTGCTTGTAAAAAAGGGCCGCCCTTTGGGCAATGTACTGCACGGGCCCCTTTAATCCAAGTGCCTGCTTCAATTGACCATCACAGGGACCGGACCGGACATAGGCAGTGATTGGAAACGAACTTAAGACATAAAATTTAAGACCCTTTACTCTTCAGAAAAAAAAACTCTAAATATATTTTCCCAAACATAGAAAAAGTACCCCCACTCGAAAATTTAAAGGTGGCAATGCCCTTTTTGTAAATAAGGGCTGAGCGCAATGATGTGATGCGAGTAGCCTAGTTGGTTCGTGCATTATGTGGTAAGTTAAGCTAAGCGTGTCTGTAAGGAAAGTACTCTTTTGAGGGTTTAGTAACCCTCTTAAGTCGCCCAAATACTTTTTTTCTGTTTTATAATCTTTTTCAAAAGAAAGGGAAGTAAGTCTTTTAAATCATTACTCTACAACTTTTTACTTAACAAAAAGGGGGAACGAAAAGCAAATCCAATCAATCAATCGTTTGATAAGGTTGTGTATTGAGGGTAATTAATAAATTGTTAGATAGTTAAAAAGACACCTGTGCTTTCGTTTGCAAATATTTTGCAACGCACATTTCATGAATATTATTAATTGTAAAATTAAACGGGTAGGTTTATTAATGTGGATGAAATTCTTTCTTTATTTGAATTATTTATTTTTTAAAAAAACAAGCACACTCATTTCACATCCTTTTTAAAATACATTCGTTGTAGTGATACAAAAAACAATCTAAAACAAAAAAACATGATGTGAGCCACAGCCCTCATAAAATAACAATTTACCCTTTAAAAATCTAAAAACTACCCCCCCGGATTGGAGATCAAAATACAATAAAATTTTACAAAAAAAATTAAGTAGGGAGGAATTAAATACGGATTTTCTCTCATAGTTCAATCCAATCGTATTTTGAAAACTCGAACTAGACATCAACCCCGGGCAGATGCTCTTACGCCCCCCCATTTTTTCATTGGAGAGGAGGCAACGATCATCCGAACAAGGCCACCATTCCGGTTGTAGGTTGTTTTCGGAAGTGGACCATTTCTGTCTTTGCTGGAGTCTTGATAATCTTTTTAGTAGATCATTTTTGGGGCAGAAAAAAGTGGATGCTTGTTAATCCCCCACCGACCGCAAAAAACTTTCATCGTCTAAAAATGGATGAAAATTTAACAGTAAGCTTTTTTTTGAAATTTGCCTTTGTCTTAAACTCGAATTCACAAAGGGAAAACATTTTTTTGCCCATTTAATGCAAATTTTGAGAGCAATTGCAGCCCCTCAGCAGAAGCACCCCTGACTTTTTTGCATCAAATTTCTTAAATTTGAAGTTGAATCGCAAAAATACGAAACTACGTGTGTCGTTTCGAGAGGACGATTTTTGGAAATAATTTGGGTTTGTTACAGTATTAGTAACTAACAGGGTGTTAAAATTCTAGTTTTTCGGATTGGAATTGTCATTTTCAATGATGGGAGGATGGGGGCAGGGTAGAGTAGGTTGCTGTAGCCAGTCAGGCCCGTGCCACCGTATAAAGTTGTTTAATTTTTTTAGGATCAGTTCCTCTTGAAATAAATCTGCTGGTTTGTTTGGAAATTACATGTTTCCAATCCTTAACTTTATGTATTCTTAAATTTTGGATACTTTTTGCAACAAATTTTTCCCATCGATTTGAAGACGAGGAAAACCCATGATAGAACAATGGTTGAATGTCAAAGATGTATGCTGTCAATTTTAAGGGTTTCAAGATTGGTGTGTTTTTGTCCCAGTTGCGCTGTAACAATGCCCCCCAAAAATTTTTTAAAAGGGGGCAAGAGTTACCTTTTTTACGGTGCTACTCTGATTTTGAGACAGTAGATGAATAAAATTTCTTTTTAAAATTTGGACCGCCCTGAATAAAAAACCGATCCATACGTCTTTGAGCTTTGAAAACCATAAATCTGATGTCTAGATTGGGGTTTTGCATAAATAATCTCAATTTAAGTTGAAAAAAAGGAAAAGTTGTTGGTAAAGCTTGTTCCTTTTTTATAACTTTGGGGTAGTCGATCACCTCTGGGTTATAAACCAAACTTCTGTAAAAACTTTTTTAAATCACGATTGGGTTGGGCGAGCCCTAATGGATAAAAATATCGACGCAATGATTAATGAAATCTTCCTTTTTTGTAACTTTCGTGCAGCCCCTTGATCGTGCGAATAGAAGGCTTTTTTTTTGCGAGAAACTTAGTTTCGGTTTCCAAAAAACCAAGTGTTTTAAACACGTCTGTGCAATAAAATTTGAAGGGGTAACGGGTTTTCTCGTACTCTGTGGGTTTTTGCTTAAAGAAACTCTGGACAGTTTGAACCCCATTTTCTGGTGGGAATCCCCATTTTTAATGCATGGTAGGTCATTTTGAATTTAAAAGAGCACCCGGATATTGTACAGCCAGAGCAAGTCACAACGTAAAAGCTCGCCTACATTCTGTAGCCAGGATAGTGCTAGCTTTCTTTTCGGCAAGTTTTTGAAGCTCGTGTTGCCAAAAAAGAGCTGAAGCTGTCCCGTAGGTACGTTGAAGTCGAAAACATTTGCAGATTTTCGGCGATGTTCTCCAGAGAATTTTTTGTATCGAGTGTCCCGTGGATCTACTTTTGACTGCGAACATTTTTAGCAAGTCAGCAGTAAATGCAATTTATGTGTTTAAATCGTACCACGATTGACCACTTTTCTTTTGAATAGTGGACCCACCATCGGGATATCTTTTAAGGTTTTTCTTCGGGGTTTTGGCTGAAGCGTCAAATAAAAAACCGTGTCTTGGTTGTGGGTTTTGGCACCCTTAAACCAGATGATGGGAAAATAGTATAATTGCAAAATGAAACCCCTGAATCCGTCTGTACTTTACCCAAAGGGGTAGTTTTTTTTTGTATCTTTAAAAAAACTTGTTTTATTCCAATGTAGTTTTGGCTGTTGTGCAGCCGACCCTTTCCAAATGTTTAAAATTTGTACTTGCCTGATCGAATGAGTTTTCCAAAATTTTCATGTCTGCCTGAATGGGAAACCTTACTACAAAACCCCTTTACATTCCTTGCACAGTTCTGGAATGTCGTCACATTTTTTTTCTTCGTCGGTTCTTGGGTTTTAGGACCCCAATTCCGAAACGTTGCAGTTGCCCATCTAGAATTCTCGTTTGCAAGAAAGGTGCGGTAACCCATGCAGTAGAGGGGGATCGCCACATTTTTGTTGGAAAAGTCCCTGCAGTGTCCAACCCACTCTGATCCTGTAAATGGGAAATTTTTTCTACGACTTCGTCCAGGCCTTAGAAGCTGGAAAAAGAGTTTCCCCCACAAAAGACAACCTTCGGGTGGGAAAAAGTTGGGTCAGCTAATTATGGGCAGGTATATTCCACTGTTTATGTTCCAAAAAATACCCGGCATCTGGCCTTAGCGTTGCAGAACTAAACATGACAAGTTGCATTGAAATTGCCCTTTTTAGATGCAGTTGGCATTCAACTAAATGCTTTGATTTTGAGGCTACGGTTTTTCCCCTCGAAAAAACCCAAAATTAGCAGAATTGGGGGCGGGCATGGGTAGAGTGGGTGACCGCTCTATTCGTAACTACCTATACCGTGGCTAGGCAGATGGAGGGTTCGAAAATAGGGTTTCGGCTTCGTTCTCCTCCTTGCTCGGCAGTCCGGTTATGGAGGAAAACCCACATGACTGTCAAAGTTACCCGTCCTTCCCTTGGACGTTAAGCCCTTGTCCCCTTGGTATTTTTGAAAGGAGTAGGGTTCGTGCCGGTACGGGTTTCCCCCCTCCCTTCTATTTATATTCATCCTCATTTTCACCACTCATCGTCTCGATTAGCCAAAGGCATAAATTGAGCGTTAAGCAAACCAATCTATCTGAGGGTACGTTTTGATATTGAATTGAATGTGGTTTTATGTTTCTTTAATCCAAATTTTTTACTAAATCTTAGTACAAAATTAGATTGACTTTCCCCTGTCTAAAAAACTCACACTCTTTTAGCTTGCCATTACAATCTTTTTTGAGGATATTCTGTTATAGTAGAAAAATGTGATTTGGGTATCCTTGAAAGCACAGCATGCGTTCTGAAAAAGGTTGAACTTCCCCGTGACCCCTTTCTGTGTTTCCCCAAAAATGGGGAGGGTTTGCAATTTTGAACCATCAGAAAAACCCACGTTTCAAGATTTGGGAAATTTTGTAACAGAGTATTGATGTTTTTGCCACACTTCGGCAACCCCTTTTAGTGGCATGAATTGACAACGTGCCCCGTGCAAGATAGTTGAAGTAAAATGTTATTTTGTAACAATATTTTTCTGAGCTAGGCTTTAAATTTCCCGAATTATCCATTTTTACAACGAATGTGATTCATTTCAAAAACGACATTTAGGGACGTTGGTTGTAGGCCTAGAAAGTATGCATTAGACTTTCCCATCGCTTGGATTTAATCTTCCTTTACTTCAGCAGTAAGGAACTTACGATCTGTAAATTACTGTTACTGAAGGGGTTAACGTTTTCTAGAGCTTTTTCCCGGTTTAAGAAAAGCGAGAAACTACAATGAGGGAATGCTTTATCATTGAGAGTGAGTTCCATTTTTGCGTGTATTACTATCTAAACGTCTGGTGAATAGATGTAACAATTACTTCTTCAAAAAGGGTTTTTACTAAGGGGCCTTTAAAGCATTTTGATTATAACATGTTTGATAAATTGTAACAATTCATAGCAGATTTTTTTGTACTGATTTTAAAATCGATCAACTCCTTAAAAATTTGAGATGTTCAGCCTTTTATTTGTACCCATTTTCCAATAAATTTCAAACCACAGTGTAGTTCTTCAAATCAGCGGGAAATTTGAATCAAAATTTTAAGCTTGTCCTGTTTTTAAAAAGATATAGATAGTAGTACTTTTTTATAATGGGGCCCCATCGTTTTTGTCGTGAAACCCTGCTTGAAGCTGTCATAAAAGTCGCCCCTTGGGATAAGAGCCGCAAAACTAGGCAACTTTATAGACGGTAGGTTTTAACTTTGTCTTACTAGGGGCCGCGAGATGCGCCAATTTTCATCATTAGGGGTCTAGGTCAAAAAATGTTTTAGGTTCTAACAAGCCTGAATAGTTGCTCTAAGGTCATGAACCTAGTTTAACGGTGGCCCTTCCCTTTTGGGTTATGTTTTCATCGGCAACCTTTTAATTGGGTTTGGACCTCATCAAAACTTGTCCAGGGTTTAAAGTAATGTTCAAGCTAATGGTATCTTATTGACATCCCGCGATATGTCGAGGGGCTGTGACAAAAGTCGAATCCTTGAAATTGTAGCTTTATAAATACCCCTTGCTTTACCCAAAGCTTTATTTTTTTTTTTGTGTCCATGTTGAAAGGGTAATGTAATAAATAGTTTGGCTGAACCTGTTTTTTGCTGGTTTTACACGTCAAAACAAAGCAAACCGTGATAAATTGGCGCGGTTGGACCAATGTAAAAAAACGGGGATTATTTAAATGTGAACTGTATAATTCTTTCTTATTTAATTTTCTTTACTTTAAAAAAAAAGCACACTCATTTCACTCCTTTTTAACTCCATTCGTTTTCTATGACTATTTTAAAAAATACTTTAAAAAGAAACGATGTGAGGGGACAGCCCTCCAATGAATAACACTATTATGCCCTTTTAATCCAAACAAAGGGTAATATTGTTTGGTTTACAAAACATTGTTGTACCACCATGGGGCAGCTTTTTGGCAATTGCTAGCAATGCAATATGGGGAGGGGGAAAAACCGGGACTGTCGGAAATCATCAGACATGTAAAATTTTTAAAGAGAGAAGCTATTCGAACCCGTGGGTCCAGTGAAAAGAGAAATATAAATTTTTATGCCTAGAATCTATCACCCCGTATCACTGTCGATTGATCTCATGGTTCAATAAATCCTAGTGGGCTACAATTAACTACCACCGCAGCTGTTTTGTGTTTCGTGGAATGCCCGTTTCTAAGGTCCCCAATGACGTAAAACCCCCTGGATAGGTAATATCTGTGAAAGTGAAGTATATCGCGATGAAAACCCCACTACCATTTAAAATTTTTGGGCAGACCAATTTTTTAACATCTTTAGGTTCATGTGCTACGCCCTCATAATATTTTGAATAATTCAAAACATTTTACTGCAACATCGATATGCCCCGCCGCCCCCCCCCTTTTGACTGCCATCTACACAGGGTGCGTACACACCGGCGGCAGGGAGCCTCGCCTCGCAGTCGGTCTGTTTTTTTTGTCGCAGGCGGGTTGTTTTGCATTTGCTCTTCGTTGTTTCGTTCGGCCCCCACAGTACATGGCGTGGGTCTGCTTTTGCGGAAGGTTCAGTTTTTGTCTGTTTTGTCGCCCGGTGTACACTTATTTTGGAGGTTAGATTCTGTTAGGCGGAAAAGAGTTTGCTCACAACATGGTTCCCGGATTCTGTTTTGGGGCTTTTGTTTCATCAAGTCTTCTTTATTTATATTTTTGTTTGAATAGCTTTTTGGATTAGGGTTTTAAGTCCCAATTTTGGCCCTCTTTGTTGTTTTTTGCTGTTGCCTGTCAGGGGGAGTAACTAAAATTTTTAGATTTTTTTCCCTGTTCGTCGACATGCTTTAGGGTGCTCGGTTTTTGTGCCGTGGTGTTTTGTATCTCAATCGCATGTGTCCCGATCGTCCAGTACGGGGTATCTATCTTTGTAGTTTTATAAATTTTCCCCTTAACCCTTTGGGTTTAACACCCGGGGGCAAGCGGGCCCCCCTCCTTTTTTTGCTTAGCATGAGCGCATTATGGGGGTGGCGTATGTGAGTCTCAGTACCTTCAAGTTTCTTAACCAAAGAAAAATTTAGTTGGGCCCCCGGGCTCCATGGTTACTATTATCCCACGAACCTCGGGGATTTAGGACCCCCGGTGGGTACTTTCGTACTCATTTCAAGTGTTTTTTTCATAGGCAAAACTTTTTTCAATGATTTCACCCTCACCAAAAAACCCTATTTTCATGTAAATTGAAAATGAACTTTTATACACTTATCTAAAATAAATTATAATTATATTTAATATTTAAAAAAAATCATACATATAAAATTTAAAGAAAAAAGGGAATTCAAGTGAGGGGGGGGGGGGGGGGATGGTCAAAAATTTTACCAAAGTAAAAAAAAAGGGGGAAAAATTTTGTGAAATGAACAAAATACATTAAAAATATTGGTAAAAAAAAAAAAAAAAAATTTAAAAAAATGGACTCAAATTTTACAAAATGACAAAAATTTTTTTTTTTTTTCGTTTTTCCGAAAATTTCAAGTGGGAAAAAAAAAATATAATTTTTGTGAATTTTAACTCTTGAACACTAAGTGGTCTCAAAAAGGTTAAACATTAATTTTCCCGGAAAAGAGGTTTTAAAATCTGAAACCCGGCAACATAAGGGCTTTAAGATGGGGTCCCGACGCGCCCCAGGTGGTTAGTTATGCTTCTCAGAAACAGGGGGGTTTAACCCCAAGGGTTAAGTTAGGTCGTTCATCCCATATTACAATTCAATGCTTACGTCTGGTTTTGCACTATGTTTTATTGCGATGTGTACACTTATTCACTGGAAGCTCTATAAAATAAACCCCCGTAATGCGGTGGCTTATTAAAATGAATAGATTAATTTAACTTTTTGCCCGCTTCCACTATTTAGACTAGGGTTGGCCCGGGGCCCCGGGGTTAGGCCCTGGCCCCCGGGCTTTAAAAAAATGTCATAAAGTTAAGACCATGTTCTTTGTGCACTCGAAAGAAGACTTTCCTGATTGCACACTTCGCTGCCGGGGAAACACTCCCCTGAATTTCCCCCAAATGGGTTTGGCCCTTGTATGTTTGCAAAAACCATCGTAAAAATAATTTGGGAAAATTCAATTTTAAACAAATTTTTTCCAGGCTTTT